>JAQIWQ010000988.1:0-12675 GCA_034695825.1 Folsomia inoculata
ACCAAGCTTAAACTAGAATGTAAAAATATCGGAATTTAAAATGTTGGAAATTATAGTGCATGAATGAATCAAGTTTTAATGTGATAGATGAGCAATCAATTTATTATTGTCGCGTGACTCATATTTCACAAACTCCGGTTTGGGTTTCGGATATTTTTTAAAGCTGGGTAAATCTAAAAAATCCCTACGTCATACGTTTCATTTTCCATTAGTTAAGTCTTCTTAGGTGTGTATTACGGTAAGTTGCGCTAAGTTCCGTTGAGTTAATGCGTAGTGATTTTGTTTTGAAAAACGTAGAGTTTAAAATCAACATTATAAATTCAAACAAGCCATGTACATGAAGCAGTTGCATCCGTGATATCCATTTTCGCACTCGGACGGACGATTCAATTAGCAAATTTCACTCTCGCAAAGGATTTTAAAATTTGCAAGAAACCGTGAGCCTTTTCTTAGGTCCCGATGATGATTTGCTTTGTTTCACAACATTCAACATCCTTATTTTAGCACAAGCAACAAATAAGGCTCGTGTCGTGCTAAATGCATCTACCAACCATACCAGCCAGCCTAGACCACATCCAACAAAAAGACTTGTGTTTAAAATACAGTTAATTGTTCCATCTGCAAAACAGAACATGTATTTTCTTTGTATTGATTGATATACAAACTAACAGCTCTATTATCTAGGTCTCATCCTCCCTCATTCTATCTATTTACTATTTCGCACAGTGCTTCATTTACGCTTCGACATTATTTTGTAGTTTTTGGCTTGTAAGGATTTCACTCTTGGATCTTCGTGTGGGTTGAGTTTGTTCACACACAAGTGTCTTGTCTGTGTCTGTAAATAAAGGGATGAGATTAGATAGTAGTAAGATGCGACAAGGATTTAAAGACGCCAGGCCGAGGCCAGGCCAGTTGAACCGAAACAACCTAACCAGCACGGTTCAACACCACACCAAACCAAATGAAACCACTTTTATTTAACATGCATAATACTCTTTTACGACGTATCGGGTTTCTGGGGCCTACATACTTGATTAATTTAAAGTCTTGCCCTGCTCAGGGAATGCTATTTCCTGTCGCTGTCATTTTTCTTTTCGCCAAGTCACATATCCAATCATATCAATTTGTCATGATAAATGATAAGTGACATCGATTGCAAGATAATTGAATAATCATGGCTAGTTCATCATCTCAGATTGGTATAATTGCAATTTATGGCCGTGTTACTATATTTTGTCATTTGACGTGACGTTTGACGTAATGTAACGTAGTTATTCATTTACCGAACAAGGCTTTTGAAAGAGCTATTATTATGATGAGAGTTTGTAATTAATTTCTAAACATTTGTGTGTCATGTCATGAATGAGCGCATTAATTCTATTTTCTTAGTCAATGAAATAATATTGATGTAAACTATTTAATAAATACTAAATAGTTTATATATTATTACTTATTACTTCCTTTGAACCATTAGAGGAAAATATAGTGTGGGAACCATTGCAAGTATGAAAGGCGATCCTGAATTTCTGAGTCGTTTTACACTACGCACTTGCATTGTTTTGTTAGTAAAGTGTAAATGGTCTTTGGTTTGGTCTTGCCTTTTAGTGGATATATGTATGTACCTTTTTGAAGTTATTTTATGATGCAACATGAGAACAATACTTGTTAAGGATGTTACAATTTATTTTGGATTTCATTATTAACTGTGACTACTGCACCGTTATGATTGCGAAGTCTCAGCATTGTTGTCTGCTTCTTGATATTTATAAGTTTGTCAATTTCTTTATGACAAATTTAAATTATTATTAAAGACTCGTCACTGACATGTGTATAATGTAACCCCGGTGTACCTCTTCTCTGGCGTATTTATATACATACTGTGATAGATTTCGTCTGATAAGACCACGGACCAAATATGTAACATTGAACTTGACTTTCATTACTTTCAACTATGCATCACTTGAAGCCATTTAAGGGTTGCTCAACGTCCAAGTTCCAAGGTTCCTTTTAATATCAACTCAAGTTGGACATGAATCTTTTTTTTATTATTTATACCACTTTTGGGTTTTTGAACATGAGTTAAATAGTAGATTCATGTTTAGATTGGATGGTTTGGAGGAAGCCCTTATGTGCCGAAGGATTCATCATATTATGGCCTTGTTCAGTTCATTGTTGACAATCTAGGTGTATTAACTTTGTTTCTACTGTTTGTTCCATGCAGTTTTTTAATTGCCGAAAAAAAAACTTCCAAATACGTGGTGTGTTCCTATTCTAAAACATCAGTGACGTTGTTGGTTTATTAGTTATTGTTTATTAGTTATTATTGATAGCGGGATATCGTCATAATATTTTTTTTCTTTCGTTTGTCTTTGCATTCTCTTCCATAGTCTGAAAAGTACATACAACTGTAATCAGCATTTCATGACACGGTCACAATTTTAGTGCAGGAACCTCCCCCCTGCGCCAAAGTTGCTGGGATACTAATTTTGTAGTATTTTGTTATACGTCTGTAGGCAAATGTCTTAATATTATCCGATAGCTCAATTTCAATTTGGCGAGTCAAAAAATAGCAGCTCTGGTATCCGCTGTCTATCATAGTTGGTTTAGTTTACATAATTGCTTGGTCTAATTAAATAAATGGAAGATGTTAACACGTAAGTAATGCCAGTAATTCTTATTCCAATAAAATTGAACAAGTAATCTCTGAAATAAGCAGTGGAAGGCCTTGTTTGTAGTCAAAGCTCGGGTAGAATTATTGCATAATGACCTATCGATTGATCAAGTGCAATATTTAGTTTAACTTTTCCGAAAATTTTTCGACCTGGCCTGTCATATTTGTGTTTATTGCATCCGACCCACCCATCTAACCTAAATTAACTGTTTCATGTCTTTATTACAGAAGACGAAAAGTAGGTGGTCATTTCTCTATAACACAACCACGCCGACCATATTACCCAAAGAAAAAGACTGCGAAAATGGAGCTGAGAGTTCGAAACAAGTATCGGCTAGGAAGGAAGATTGGAAGTGGATCATTTGGTGACATTTACCTCGGTAAGACAGAAATTTCTATCGAAGAAATGTAATGATGACCCACCTCAAACTAACTAATTTCAATTTTGATAGGGACAAATATTACAACAGGAGAGGAAGTTGCTATTAAATTGGAATGCATTAAAACGAAGCATCCTCAGCTGCATATTGAATCGCGATTTTATAAACTAATGCAAGGCGGCGGTAAGTTGAGATTTTGCATGTATCAATCGATTTTATGTGGCTTTGTGGCTTTCGTAGATATTATTTATTAACGTCTTTGTGTTTTGGGAATTGCAGTGGGAATACCGATGATAAAATGGTGCGGTACCGAAGGGGACTACAATGTGATGGTTATGGAGCTATTGGGACCTTCCTTAGAAGACCTTTTTAACTTTTGTAATAGAAGATTCTCTCTGGTGTGTATCAATCACTTACTTACCAGAATCATACATGAATCTTGTTAATAAAATTTTCTTTCTCACAGAAAACTGTTCTTCTTTTAGCTGATCAATTGGTATGACGGACAGTTTTAGTTATCTCAGTTATTTGGCTTTCTGCTGTATCGTATATTACTTTTGAACAGATAAGTCGGATCGAGTCAATTCATATGCGAAGTTTCATACACCGGTGAGTTGTAATTTTAGAAATTTTAGTAATTTATTATCTAATATTTAACATCAACACAAACCTAAACACGGAGTTGGTCCCATATTTTAAATTATGTGTGCTTCTTTTGCAGGGACATTAAACCAGATAACTTCTTGATGGGCTTGGGGAAGAAAGGAAACTTAGTGTATATTATCGACTTTGGATTGGCCAAAAAGTACAGGGACCACCGAACACATCAGCATATACCGTACAGGGAAAATAAAAATCTGACGGGAACTGCGCGATATGCCTCCATCAACACTCACCTTGGAAAAGGTAAAGCGATGGTGGTGACCTACTCACTGAATCACTAGAATTAAAAAATATTAACAATTTCGTTATTCAATGCTACAGAACAAAGCAGACGGGATGACTTGGAGTCTTTAGGTTATGTGCTCATGTATTTTAACCGAGGATCTCTTCCGTGGCAGGTAAGAAGATGACTTCAACAATTCGAATACTACACCCTGAAAAATAATGTTCCGACAGGGATTAAAAGCGGCAACGAAGCGACAAAAATACGAAAGAATCAGCGAAAAGAAAATGTCCACTCCTGTTGAAGAGCTTTGCAAAGGTAAGAATGTCTTCAGTCTTTGTATTAACATCTATAAATTAATTACAATCTATACGTTAGCTTAACCTATAACTTTGTTTTTCTGCTTTGCAAAGGCTATCCAACAGAATTCACCACGTATTTAAATTATTGTCGAGCATTACGCTTTGAAGAGAAGCCGGATTACGGCTACCTCCGGCAGCTCTTCCGTAATCTATTCCACCGCCAAGGTAAAACAAATCAACAAATTGTGTAGAGATCGTTATTGAATTTGTAATATTGTTATTGTTTCCACCAAGGTTTTACATACGACTACGTCTTTGATTGGAATATGCTCAAATTCGTAAGGCTGTTCTTGTCACTAAACGATTCTTTCTTGTTAGTTTTGTACTATAATTCGGGTTTTAAACAGGGAGGATCTCGACACGGGGAAGGCGAAGAACAAAGAGAGCGAAGGCATAGCGCTAAGGGTGGTGAGTAGTTTATTAACTCGTATTTTCCCTTCCGAGAAAAATTGATAGAGTCTTTGGGGAAGCAGCTTGAATCGATTGCTAAATTTCGTTATAAATGACGTTTATAATAATCACAAGCAAAAAGAAGCATCTAGATTTTTGAAACGTATTAAATGTGTTCACGGAATCTGAGGACATGGTTTGATACTGGTTTGACAAGCTTTCGAAAATCTATTTTCTTCTTCAGGTCAATATCACAAATTATTAAAATTAAACAGGACATCAAATTAATTTTTGTTACATTACATAATATTATTATTATTAACTAAGTAATTGGACTTAGAATTTTAGAAAATTAGAAATTTAGTAATATTTCAGTTTTTTCTCTTGAAGGAGCACCTGCTGGGACCGTAGCTGGACCATCTTTACAATTTTTGCTAAACCAACCTATGGTTTCGCTAGATCAAGGTGGTCCGATTATAGCACCAAACCCTTCTCAGAGAGCTAGTGCACCCGGAATGAATGCCCTCAAACATCGTTCTTCTGGAGATAATGCTATCACACCTTCTGGAAGTGGAAGTAACCTTGTCGTGGCATCATCTTCAGTAATGCAACCTCCGTCCAACCCTCAACAGCCGACTGTTGCAACTAACAATGCCACCGGTATTTTTTATTCCCATCTCCTTATGACCACTTTTCTAAATGCTAAAGACATATTCTCTTCTGTAGCATCGCCAAGGGGTAGTCGACAAGGTGGAGGCGTTGATATGGTCCCACCTATGGATCCCAACCAGGCGAATCAAGGACGTCGTGGCAGTCTACGTATTCAGGTAGAAAACGATACTCCGTCAAATGTATTCCAGTAACATTATATAATCTTCTGTAAATTTTGCAGAGTCGAGCAATGGGACAAAACGGAGGAGCTCCTGGTTTACCTCAAGTAAACGGGGGAAACTCCGGAATGGACTTGGGTCGACCTCCTATTACCAGTGCTCGGTCTTCTGGACTAATATAACCGTTCACTAATTATTCATAACAACTCACTCGCACTTTCTTAAATCGGAGACAAATATAGAAATTAATTAATATGTAGACATAGATTGTAATAGACCTACTCCAGTTCTGATAATACTGTTACCGCAGTATCAACGTCAACCTTACTGTTTGTAGCAGAAGGTGGAGGTTATTCGTATATCCAAATCTTTTTAAAATATTCTGTCAACAGTCAGGTATCGAAATTACTGATGAGGTCAATCGGGTGATGAATTTGTACAATGTTAGTAGCCGAAATCTCTATTATCCAATAACCAAGTTGAGAATCGTCTCACATTTTCACAATTGATAAATACCAAAACCACCCTGTGGTAAATAATTAACTACATTTTGTAATAAGGTATTCTCGCCACATGCCAAAAATGTTCAAAATTTTCTGAATACCTACCTTCCAAAAGGGCATTTTGTAACTAAATATTACTAGTACATGGGAATTGGGATTGCGTATTGATTTCAATAGTACAGATGATTAAGGCAAGATCATAGAATTGAACATTATTATTAACCTAAGACTTGGAATTGGAAACAATCCAGATTGAAACGTACCTATGCTGTTTCTGGTATGGTGATAAGACTTTGCTAAGGCCAACTTGCTTGACATTGAAGAATTATTCAATTTCAAAAACAAAACTGCATTAAACCTTGCTTAATTTGACAATGAATGATGAGTTTTGATCAGATCAGATAGATTGCATATTGACCAATTGGTTTGCAATTCCGTATAGAATTTGGAGTTGTTTGGTTTCAATTTCGATAAAAAACGAAGCAGAACATTTTACGCCAATATGGTCACAGTATATGATGTAATGGAATGTAGTCGTGGTACTGAATCACATTTGTGACTGACTGAGCCCGTTTTTCACACGAGAGAAAGGTATACAGCGTGCGTTCCTGTATGTCGTCGTTCGTATAAGTAATCGCCATCTTAGTGTAATATTAATAATTCAATGTTTTAGTTTAGCCCTATGATTGATTGATGATTGACTTGTCAATTTTTCGAAATTTAATTTTATCAAGAGTTAATTGCCTGTTTATATAAATGTTTCAAAAATGAGGTGTGCAATTCTGATAACGGCCACTCCAAAACCAAATAGTTTTCTCCTAAAAGCGGTCCATTTCATACAGTTGTTGTACATTCTATCATCCAATGAATACATTTCCACAAAGAAACCCACAAATAAGGTCAGAAAGGATTTTCATAAATCTCAAAATGATTACTTTGGTTTTCGGGACACAAAAACTTATTATTTAACTTCCTACTTGCTTCTGAAGAGAAATTACTCATCTTGTATTAGAATGTACGACATTGTGAAGTATGTTAAACCGCAAACGACTGCGACTATCCCCATTCAATCATTAATTAATTTCTCTTAATTGTATAATCAATCACTGTTGTTAGTCAGTTGCATTTTTATCGTTATGTTAGTTTTCTATATGTCTATAATGATTTTGTCTATTATGTCAAATTGTAGATTAGGTTAACCAGCATTGTTGTAACAAGCTGAAGCTATATTATATTATTAAACCAAATAGGACGGTAGGAAGAAATTTGTGAAATGAATATCAACAAAGGTTGTGTGAGAAAAGGTCACCACCGTTGTTACCATACATGTTACTTCTTTCTAGTGTCATATCGAATCCTAATTATTGACATGATTTGTTTAGTTATTTTACTGTCCTATCGTGGCATCAACATCACAAAAATAAATATGCGTCAAAATAGTCTACAACGGGTCAAAGAGTTGAATTCTACTATCCTCAGTTTACTTTGATGATTTCGCTATTGAAGACTAAATGTTTTGCCTAAAAAAATAAAATATAAAGACTAAATTGATAATCTAATAATTTTATTTTTATTCTGATGTAGCTTTCGCAATCAGATACAAATATTTAGATCGCAAAAATATATTTTGAATTCTAGTCCATCCATACCTATTTCGCATTGGCAATGATGATGTGCAGTAGCAAGCAGTATGACCTATTTGTCTTGGAATTTTGCAGGTCTCTTTTCCACAAACGCGTTCATTCCTTCTGCTCGGTCTTCGGTGGCAAATGATGAATGAAATAGACGTCGTTCACAGAGGAGGCCTTCTTGTAGCGTTGTTTCAAATGCTACACATTTATTGAAAACTAATTAATAAACCCTTCCTAATTAACACTATTATCAATAAATTACTTGTATACCTCGATTCACAGCCTCCTTGGCCATACTCACAATAATCTTTGAATTGGTGCATATCTTTTCCGCAGTCTTGATAGCTTCCGGAAGCAGTGCATCAGGAGCCACCACCTTACTAACAAGTCCCATCTTCTCAGCTTCTTGTGCACTAAATTGATTCCCCGTAAGACATATTTCCATCGCCTATATAAATATAGATAGTCAAAAGTACCTATACTAATTAATCTAAATGACGGATGAAAAAATTGAGCCGAAGGATACGTTGACTCAAGACTCAAGTTAAGTCGCTCAACAAATAAAATTAATGTCTCTTCCAAAATTCCGAACCTGTCTTCAATCGGATCGGATAGAATCAATCCTATTCTATTCTAATATTACGGTTGGATTTATGTGCGACATTCTCATAATAACTACATTACAGCACAAGTTTACTCGCCTTAGATTTTCCTGCAACTTTAACAATCCTCTGAGTACCACCTGCACCTGGAATGGTTCCAAGCAGAATTTCAGGCTGAAAGCAACAGAACGTCAATGGCTTATTACTACAAAATATGAAGACTACCTAATTAAAAAAGATTATACCTGTCCAAACTTAGCATTTTCCGAAGCATACGTGATATCACACATCATGGCAAGTTCGCACCCCCCTCCGAGCTATAAATACACAAAAGCAAGCCATCAATGACTCCATCCCTTATTTAATACCATAATAAATCCAATACAGCATATCCATTAACAGCAGCAATAACCGGCTTCCTACAACTCGATACCCTTAGCCAATGACTTAGGAAACTCCCCGAAAACACTTCTGCAAATGTCTTGGTCTGCATTTCCTTAATATCCGCACCTAAACATACAAAAACAACATATAAAACCTTGCACCCCCTTTCCCTTCTATCTTCGAATTACCTGCCGCAAACGCCTTTCCCCCTCCCGTAAGAATAATGGCCCCAACATCCTTATCCTTTTCAAACTCGTCAATAGCATCACTTAAATCTTTCATCAGTCCGTCACAAAGGGCGTTAAGTGCTTTTGGACGATTTAAAGTAATCAATCCAACATTCTTCTTTTCTCCAACTTTCTCTGTTAGTACAAACTCTCGGAATAGTGAAGGGGAGGCTAAAATATTAAAAACAAGTAAAATTACATCAATTCTATGCATAATCCTTCAAATTAATTAATAATTACTTGATAAACAACGCAAGCCAAAGCCGGGTTGAAGTATCCTTGTTGAACAAGAGGTAAGCAGCATTCTCCTCAATATGGCAGCCATTATAACTTCTTTTTCCCAACAATTACTACAAATTAGTAAATATTTGTTTAGTTTAAATTAAATATCAAAACAGTTTACTTAAAACAATCCACTTGATTTGACTTTGCTCAAGGTGATTTGATAAAGTTGAAGGTTTTGTCCATTCCCGAAGCCACATGGAACAATTTGCCCCTGTTGATTTATTACAAGAGGATTACAGATACCACATCCTAATCCCATTTGTCCTTGGTATATTTAAGAGTACTATATATAAAATACTATATTTAAAAAGTATATTATTCATATTACTTAATACTCTAAGGTTTTGTCGAAATGTAATGTTTTAAACGTCATATCATGTAGAAATTTGAAAGTACTAGTACAGTACTAGTTCAGTACAGTCAGTATTAGCCTAATTTCTGATGATAAACCTCATTTACCTGTTTACCTGTTTAAGAGTTTTAATGACAATTGACAATGAATTTATTTGTAGTTTGGTTGGATTGGGAGTAATTGTTAAGAGAGATGCAAAGAATGTGATATTCAATTCATGAGACCTGTTGTATTAAGAGCACACTACTAACTACATAGTATGTAGTACATACATAACACAGGCATTGCAAAATACCATAATACATGTCAAAGATTTGTCATTTATTAATTGAAAAGTAAGGGTTGCTACATTCAGACATTTATAATGCTAGAAAATGTCACATTAGAAGAAGCAAAAATTAGCTGTTGGTAAATCCATATCAAACAAAACCACAAATGCATACATTTTCTTCCAAAGTGTATTTGTGGAAGGGTAAAGTTATTTAAGCACTTACCAGATACTCTCCATCGTTCTTCGTCTGCATTGTCCAGTGTATAATGTCCAAGATAGTTTACGAATATGCATAGTAAGACATAAGTACGAATCATTTGAACAATACTATATTTGCTTGTAGGAAAATCATTGTAGCACGCAATATATGGTAATTATAACATGGCAATGTCGACTAAATACTCTATCATACATGTAAACCCCATAATTAGTTGTGCCTTTTCATACCTTTTTCTTATTCTTGTACACATTAAATGCAAAACCGGTTTTTTAATAGCAGCATATCAACCAAATTGCGAAAAATATGCATGAAATTCCCAGAATGATTAAATTTAATAAGTTATTATACAAAACTGGTCAGATATGTTACGGAAAGAAATAGCAATACATATACTGGAACTTATAGATGAGAAATCATAAGTTGTTATATTCTCTCCACTTTTGTAGCTTACATTTTAGTGCTAAATGGTGATAAATTCTCCAAATATTATCAGAAACATGAAAATCTTTTTGAGAACAAGATTTATCTTTGTTGCATTGTTTGGCTTGTCCTTGCAAACGTGTCTCACAGCGAATTCTTTAAATCATAGTGATAAAGGGATTCATCAACAGAGCAGCAACGGTCATCCCGTGTACCAATTTGCAACCAGATTATTGGATCAAGTAGCACTGGAGAAAGTCGGATATGAAAGTGCTTCCAATATCTTAATCTCACCATTTTCTATTAGAACTGCGCTTGCAATTGTCTATCTTGGAGCTAGAGGTATACTTAATTTGTTTTGGTCATTCATATCCATTATGAAATGGACTCTATTTTCAGGACAAACTGCGACCGAAATTCAAAATGCTTTGAAATTACCATCCGCACAGGACGAACTTGTCCAAAATCTTGCAAGACAGATTAGCACCACTTCAGTAAGACGACCAAGTTCATACGCAAAAAGATATTAGACATAAAAATTGACTTCGTAACTATAATTTCAGAGCTCAGAATCCTCCACATTCAAAATCGGAAACGGGTTATTCATTGACAAATCTTTCTCTGTCAACGATTCTCTAGTCTCTAAATTGAAATCAGAATTGGGATCCACCGTCGAAGTAATGGATTTTAAGAAGGACCCTTCTGGATCTTATGCCGCAGTCAACAATTGGATTTCTTCAGTTACTAAAGGCCACATTAAAAATCTCGTTTCTCCATCCTCCGCCACATCCCCAAGTTTTCCATTTCTACTTGCAAACGCTCTCTTTTACAGTGGACAATGGTCTGAACCATTTACATTGTTGGGTAAAAAGTCAGATTTTAATCTGTATTCTGGGGGCCGAGTAAAAGTCCCTACGATGAGACTAGAGTCAACATTTGGCTACAGTTACATCCCTGAATTGAAATCAATTGGAATAGCATTGCCATTTAAGGATGACAGATTTGACTTTATCATTTTGAAACCGGATGCAGGACAAAGTGTCAACAGTGTTAGACCCCTCCTGATTAATTATCCTTTGGAAAAATTGGCAAATAAGCTTGCAGACAATTTACGCACTGTTACTCTTACCCTGCCAAAGTTTACTCTTAGGGCTGACTATGATATGTTGAATGTTATGCGAAAGGTAAGATGAGCATATTTATCGTTTTGTTAAAATTAACTTTTCGTATCACATCAGATGGGGATTACGAGTTTATTTGACCCATCCATCAGCGACCTTTCGGGACTGGCGAAATCTACAAAGAAAACAAAATTATCTGATCGACCAGTTGTGTCCCGAATGGTACATCTAAGCCTTTTGGACTTTAACGAGTTTGGAGCTACAGGAGCTGCTGGGACAGTGGTCTCTGGATATCCTATTTCGGTAACATCGGCCTTGGATATAGATAAGCCTTTTCTTTTCATGCTCAATGACAGATTAACTGGTCCAGTGCTTATTGGGCAAGTAGTGAATCCTCTTCAATAAACGGCTTGTTTTCATACGTGTACGTAATGATAAAATAAACACGAAGGCATTTTTGTTGGCATGAAATTGTAAACACGGGTTGTTTTCTTATTGCTTGTTTTCATAGATGGAAAAATGATGCATGAAATCCAAACTGTTGAGCGGAAGGGAAAGTTTATTCCGCATTATGAGTCAAGTCAGTCCCGAGCATTTTCGGAGTTTTACCCGGATTCGGTGTGGTATATTGAAACGCATGACAGAGAGATATCCTGTCCTATGAACCAAATTATTCCATCCATATGAACCATACTTGCAAACAGTAGTACCCAGGAAAGGAAATCATTCTAGTCCAAGCAGGGATATAACTGTACTTCGTGAGTACCTCGCCAAAACATCCAAGGCAATATCATCTGACTCCTCCCCTCCCCCTTATATTTATTTAAAGTTGCTGAAAAGTAAAGATTACCCAAAGAATTAGATTTGTTCAATCCCACCTGTAATCTGATATCAATTGCCATTATTAAGCTGTTGAAAAAACAAATATCCCCTACGAAATTGTGCATTTTATATGAAACAAACGAATCAATCTGAGCTAGTTACATTTATAAAGTTGTTGAAAACGCAAAGATTGCTTACGGAATTGTACATGTTGATTTAATATATGAAGCCATCATAAAATATGCATTTTTGGATTGATAAAAGATCCAGCTATCTCTACAACAGTCATGGTGGGGGTGGTCGTGGTCGAATCGCAGG
>JAQIWQ010000989.1:0-12671 GCA_034695825.1 Folsomia inoculata
GTCGCTGCCGCCGCCCAGGCACCGCTATGCACATCAACTATTGCAATCACACCCGCGTGTGCGGCGCTAGGGTGTGTCGCAACTTCCTGTGGTGTAGTACCCTGCAGTGTTTTGGCTGCCCAAGTCTGTCCACCGACATTGTGAAACCATAATATGATATGCAGACAAAGTTTTCTGTATGTGGACTTTATATCTTCAAATGTACTTCATGTCTTACATAGTTAGTTACGGAAAAGATCAGATATTAAAGGTTATATAGGTATCGACATACTTAAAAACAAAAATATAAAATAAAATTTTCCCGTATTCATGATTTTTTATTGTATTATTTATACGGTCGCCGTAAAGTATTTTTTTGTTGTTGTCATCTGTATGCAATTGTTAACCGGATCGGATCAACCAAAGTATGAGCACATATCTAGTCACACAGTCACAGGAAAAGAACATCTACTCTCGGTTCAACCAAGCGATGTCCTTTCTAGTAAAGGTGGTGGTGGTGTTTGTGAATGAAAATGAATGAAATTCATTCACAAATACCGCCACCACCTTTACTATAAAGGGCGTCGCTTGACTGAATTAGGAGTACTTCCTTCCTTTTGTACCTTGCTCATTTTGATGTTTGATGGATATTGTTGCGAATAAAATTCTATTCAAATTTAAGAGCAACCAAACCAGGAATACTTGACGATAGTACTTTTATTCGTATAATATTATTGTTCCATCAATCAACAAATAACATTGTAACTTGCATCCATTTTAACCTCACCCGAAATCTAATTTTACAATTTAAAGTTAGGACCCATTGATGCGTATTACAAATTGTCGAAATCGTGGTTAGTAATAAAATACTGAATGTATTGTCGAGTTTCCTGTGTGCAGTAATTGCGGATTTTCCCTCACGGAGGTCACTAAAGCTGTTCAGTTGTTGTAAATGCTAACAAAATATTGGGTGCTTCTCTTCCTTGATCCCAATGACGCTAACCTATTAGATTAGGCCTTGTACGTGATAACCGACAATTTAAGGTATATAAACTCGCAGTTTATTTGTAGTTCTTCAATTTTCCCATCTCATTAATGGTACCTCAACGACGAATCTTTAAAAATACTTGTAACCAGTTTGAAAAATATAGAAATGATTTGTTTCTGGAACAAGAGCACACTCTTTCAAGTATCCTTATTCGGGTTCGCCCACTGCTTCTTTAAACCTGTGAGCTGAATTACATTTTATATCTTTAATCAATAATATTTAGTGTTTCATCATGTTATATTACATCTGCAGGGAATATGGATATCATTGCCAAACGCTGGCGCTGGCGTTGCAAACCCGGCACTCACGACCACAACCCTAATTCAGCCACCTACACCTACTGTCCTTCAATGTCCAACTAACGCATGTTGCCATGCGCACTGTCCCCCAGGAGGGGCGAACCCCGACACCTGCGTCAATCGCCGATGTACCGTATCGAATTCTCCAGCTGTAGTTTGCATAATGGCAGCAGCTCCCATTTCAGCGACATGTGTAGCGTTGGGGTGCGTTGGAAACAATTGTGGAGCATTTCAGTGTGGGGGCAATCAAGCTCTGGTTTGTTTGGCCACATTGTGATTTCCTGGGATCGTGACCAATCAAATGGACAAGTTGGACAAATTAGTTTATTTTACCTTCTGGTCATTTTTATTAGGTTTCGACATTAATTTTTTCCACATTTTTATAGTGTGACATCAAATGTATAATACTTCAAGGAAAGGTAATATAATAATATCCTGATGAGAACATTTCCCACAAAATGTGAATCCTAAGCAAGTCGACAAGTTGTTAAAATATAATTGTGAAAACAAATGAACCTCAAACTGCATGTTGGCATCCAGATTAAATTTTATTATTGCCATTGATTGGGTTTCATGAATGCATTGGTATTCAATTACTTATTTATTACCTTACCGATGCCGATGAGTATATATTTTCCCAGTGATAACATTTACAGGACTTGTTTCACTATCTTAACTGTAAAGCATTTACCTACATTTCCAAGCGTAATTTCAATACGCCGACATAAGTTTACCTACATAAACAGTTTACAGCATGACCATCTAAAATATTCCCTCGTTATCATGGATCTGTGTGAATATCTTGTGGATCTTTTCGCAGTTTATAAATATTGTTCATTCAATTAGGTTAAAATCTCAATGATGCGAACTAACATACTTTTAACCTTTTTAAACCTTTGAAAACTTGACAGTTACGACGACACCACAATTTTACTTTCAAATAACAGTGATGGAAGAGTTGATTCTGGAGTAAATAAGCATAAGCAAGATACTTTTGCGTTAACGTCTTCTGTTGGTGTTAGTCTCTCTTATTCAACACACGACTGATTCCCTATTTAATGTTTACTTCGTGTGTAATGGCAGAGTCGGTCATCTTAGTCCGTGAACACGATTCAGTGTTTTTGAAAGACTGGGTCGGCATTATCTGCGAGTTTCTTATTGCGTTGACAGCTATAGTTTTGCCACATTTCTGCAAAAGTGTGGCAAAACTACTGTGTCGACTTGTTGACTCGAATTGGTTTTAAGAGTGATAAAGAAGACGAGAGTGGGGTGGCTTTGGAAGACTGTCATCTTGACACCAACGCTACTATTGGGGATTCTAACCTAATTCGAACCCTAAGTGATCACAGCAAGCTTCACTTCGAAGTCAGTTTTGAGTTCTGACTAGCCAAACTGCCTTTTGTCCCTATGTCTCAGAGACATATGGACGTATTTATTAAAGCAACTTGTACTAGCTGGAGTATTTCATAGTTCGCTGATTAGTTGAAGGATTGCTATTGCACCTAAGCAAATACATAATCTTTTCCATGAAACCGAATGCAACCTTTGACACTGGTTGGGAAGCCTATTTTGCTCAAAATTCAGTCGAAGAATTTGCTTCATAATTTCTTCAGCTTTATTGAGACCATTTGAGAATTCGAAACGCTTGCAGATTATCATTGTTATTATTAGTGATACTTCTGCTACCCTTTGCCATGAGCCACTGAGGTGAATCAGGTGAAAGGATGAGTAGAATTGCAACAGGTACTAGTGTAAAGTAAATAGTAAGTGAACATTCAAATGCAACCCAATTCATGAGACATGGGATTGCCTAAAATGTACGAAATTAGTATTCCGATAACGATGCAAAGCTGTAGGACGAAGGGGATGTGTAATTAGTGGTATCAGAGACAAGAAGTAGGTGAGAATATAAGTAATGGTTGTGATTTTCAAAGATTTCAAGGAAATGTGAGGCTGGAATCTGGACATCAGTAAAGAAACAGGTTACAATTAAATATCATCATTATGACAAACTTTTATTCAACACAAATTTTCAAACAAAAACCAAGTAAATACAACATTGATTCACATTTGCATATCAGAGATGAATTAAATCTTAACTAGGTACGGACCATAAAACATACAATATTGTAGATGCCAACCACAGATGTAGTTATATAAACTATTGCATTGCTACATAATCTCTATTACTACACTGGTATCAACTCCAGTTATTTTTAACACCTTCAAAAACGATATAATTGAGCTGAATAACATAATTATAGTTGAAAATCACATCGGGTCAACTGGACATTTACAACTCCGTTATTGATGATTTTTTGAGCAGTACAATCCTCAAGTCTGTGGTCACTCCCCGATATCTCGATAGTCTTGCATGCATTTACATTCTTCAAGCAGTTTCTTTCGCCCTCCACCATGATATGCTCACCGAGTTCAAAGTTAGTCAACTTGTTGCTGGTGGGTGCCTTCTCATCTGCAGCGTTGACACGGATACTCCACAATTTTTCGACTTTGTTCTGCCTCAAATCAACCGTTTTTTGACGTTCTTCATAAATAATTGTTACATCGTCGACCACATTCCCAGAAGAACCATTAATTCCAATTACAAAACTTGGATTCAAGTCCTTATGTTGAGTTAATAACGGCCATTTATAGGTGATGTTCGAGACGACGTTGTTGTCACTTCCCAAATACACTCCACGCTGGACATTTCTGAATGAAACATTTCGAATGATATTTGAGCAATTATTTCTATCAACATGAATGCCCAATTTTAAATTTTCCAAAGCCATATTTGAAAAATTGTTGTTGCAACCGAGGATCAAGAGACCGAATTTCCAACCATCAAATGAAAGCTTTTCAATTCCGTTGTGATTTCCACCAACGTCGAAGGTGCAATTTTTGAATGTCACATTCGAAACAACATTTCTCGACCCTTGAATAAGAAATCCTGCGGAGTAGTCATCGGGAGCCATTCGAAATTCGAAGCTAACGTTGGAAACATTTGAATCGCTTGTAACTCCCACAAGTATTATATCACCTACATTTCCTGCAATCAATTTTGTTGCTTCTCCAACTCCTTTGATTGTTATTTTATCAACACACAACTGAAACGGTCCGACATATTCAGCCTCCACCAACTGAATACAGTCCCCAGGTTGTGCACCCTTCAACAATTGTTTCAATTGGTCCGAGTTCGATGCAGTTTTCTTGCACCTTGACTCACAATTGAATGTAGGAATTCGTTTTCTAGACAATAAAAACATTTATTAAATTATAGTAGGCATCATTATTGTAGTTGTTCATTATCAACATACCCGAGTAGGCCCCCTCCAGCCACGTAGCACAATAAATCTGCAATTTCTTTGTCGCCTAACACATTCTTAGGATCAACGACACTTGCGATAGTTTTCGCATCCATTCTTGGAAATCGGACAAGATTCAAGAGTTTTCTGAATTCTGATTCCTCAATATCGCTTGTTTCCTTCCATCTAGAAAATAAGGGACCAATGCGACATCTCATATAGAAATGATGATGAAATAATCATATAAAGATGAAATTTGATTTTGTACCTCATCAATTCAAGAAAAATCTTTTTTTCCCAATCGTCTTCCATTTCCTCCCCTTCCATTAACAAAACCTGCCTCCAAGTTTCTGCGCACCACTGGGTGGATGTGTGCAAACGGTCCGACAGTATATTCAGAAGATTCCTGCATAAATTATGAATAATTATCATCTTTGTGAAAACATCACATAAGATCAGATCTTTAGAATATCATTAGTCTTACTTCTTCAAGCATAAAACTGCGAGATCAACTACATTCTGGCAGCCATTCAAGGGATGACATTTTTCAAAAATATTCACACAGTTGTCCTTTGAAATTAGCTTAATGACTGCATCCTTGCAAACAGTAATCAGTTCTTGAGCAAAGAATTGTTCACACAAAACAATCATCTCCAGTAAATGGTCCAGAGTCAAGTTGTCATCCACAGCTCCAAGATACATGGCCTATTTTAACAATAAATAATCAGTCCTAATCACATGTTACCAAAAATTAAGTAGTTTATTGTTTAATTGTATCTACACCTTACCTTTATGAATGCAGTGGCAGCTGCCACAGTTACATTTTCATCCAGCTTGATGACACCCATCCCCTCCAAATCCTTATCCTCTTGACCCCACCGCTCACTTAATTTCGAAGTAAACACGTCAGAGACTCCCATCAAGACGAATTTGTGGGCCTTTAATCGCGTTTGACCATTTTGTCCAAGAAGGAAAACAACGTCAACATTCTCCCCAGCCTTCACTTGCCGATACAAAACTTGACCAATGTTGTACCGTCCCTTTTTTGTGGGTGGTTCTGATGTAGATGACATTTTTACTCGTGTCTTCTATTCAAACCCCCGTATGAACAAACTGTTAATTATTTGATTTTATTTTATTCAAAAAAAGTGTATTTTCTTTTGTTTCTATCTAAACGAGGTGTCTGTCTGGTGCTCGGTTTTGGTTTGGTTGTGTTTTGGTTTCCTTCCAAATTGGCACTCATAGTTCCCGCCTCTAGAACCAGCGATAGTTGGAATCTGTTGGAATTTTGTGCTCGTCCGAGATCATGAGCATCAAATTCAACTAACCTTCAGTTTCCACAGTAAAATACATACAAAAGCTTCCAAACCATTAGCGTATGTTGGTAGTACCTTGTGTTCAGAGACAGGCAAAGCTAAACCCCAATGGTACCCCCAGAAATGGTTAGGGTTGAAATTACCAAGAAAAATTGCGGACCGTATTTGTCTGATATTATTAAGAGATGACGTTAGATTAGTTGAGTTGTGGCTAATATTATAGAGAATGTGTGGTGTGACAGTGGGGGTCATCCAAGGGGGATGGAATGGCTGATATTTCCAAGGCGAAGAAGTTTACTCTGTTTATTCCTAGGAAAAGCAATTGACACGTATTGAATAAGGACAGATAGTTGAGTATTTTATAGTACCGATAAATTGGGAGATTTCTATTAAAAGACCAAGCAAATGCAGAATATTTTCCATATAACGGAATTCAACATTTGGCACTGGTCGATAAGCTTATTTTGTTCGAAATTCAATCGAATTTGCTTCATAATTTCTTCAGCTTTGTTGGGACCATGATGCTTCTTGAGAATTTGTAAGGCTGCCTGATTATCATTATTAGTGATACTGCTGCTTTCCGTTGTCATAATGACGAATTGTCCTAAGCAACTGACCTAAGCATCATTTGCGTGCTGTTTTCCAAAAAAGTAGTTTAGTTTAAAATACCCAAAAAAAGATGGTTTTGGTTTACAATTTAATCAGAACGAATCCTGTTTGCCATTGCCTGATGAATGTCTTTTGGATTTCTTGTTTTATATGCAAAGATTTCAAGGAAATGTGAGTTTGGATATTAGTAACGAAAGGAGGTTACACTAAATTATAAATGTCATCATTACGAAAAACTTTTATTCGATACAAAAATTTCATACAGAAGCCAGGTAAATGCAACATTAGTTCAACATTTGCATCAGAGAATTAAATACTAATTGGATGGGCTAAAACACATACAATATTGTGAATGTCAACGTCAACAACAGATTTATATAAACTATTGCTATTGCTACATACTTAATCTCAATACCTACACCCGTATCAATTTTAGTCATTTTTAACACCTTCAAAACGATATAATGAGCCGAAAACATAATTATAGTTTAAAATCGCATCCCGTCAATTCGACATTTACAGCTCCGTTATTGATGATTTTTTGAACAGTACAATCTTCAAGTCTGTGGCCACTCCCCGAAATGTCAATAGTCTTGCATTCATTTACATTCTTCAACCAGTTTCTTTCGCCCTCCACAAGGACATGTTCACCGACTCCAAAGTTGGCCAACTTGTTATAGGTGGGTGCCTTCTCACGTAAAGCTTTGACACAGATGCTCCACAATTTTTCGTCTTTGTCCTTCCCCAAATCACCCGGCAGTTGATTGTTGACATGAATAATTGTTACATTGTCGACCACGTTCCCACAAGAACCAACAATTGCAATTACAAAACTTGGCAATATGCCTTTGCGTACGGGCCATTTATAGGTGATGTGTGAAACGACGTTGTTGTCACTTCCCAAATACACTCCATGCCTGACATTTCCAAATGCAACATTTTGAATGATATTTGAGGAAGTATTTTCACCGCAAACATATATACCCAATTCTAAATTTTGCAAAGCCACATTTGAAAAATTGTTGTCCAAGCCGAAAATCAAGAGACCGTATTTCCCACCATCAAATGAGAGCTTTTCAATTCGGCTGTGATTTCCAATAGCTGCGAGCAAGCAATTTTTGAATGTCACATTTGAAACAACATTTCTTGACCCTATAATAGTAAATCCTGTGGATGTTTCATGGCGAGACATGGGAAATTCGAAGCTAATGTTGGAAACATTTGAATCGCTTGTAAATCCTCTAAATATTATATCATTTGCATTTCTTGCAATCAATTTTGTGGCTTCTCCAACTCCTTTGATTGTGACTTTGTCAACAGACAAACGAAACGGTCCGACATATTCAGCACCCACCAACTGAATGAAGTCCCCAGGTTGTGCAGAGTTTAATAATTGTAGTAATTCGTCTGAGTTCGATGCAGTTTTCTTGGACCTTGGCTCAAAGTTGAATGCCGGCATTCGTTTTCTAGACAATTAAAACATTTATTCCATTATATGTAGTAATCCTTATATGTAGTTGCTAATTGTCAGCATACCCGAGTAGGCCCCCTCCAGCAACGTAGCATAATAAATCTAAAACTTCTTTGTCGCTTAACACATTTTTCTGATCCACAACACTTGCGATAGTTTTCGCATCCATTCTTGGAAATCGGACAAGATTCAAGAGTTGTCTAAATTCTTGTTCCTCAATGTCGCTTGTTTCCCTCCATCTGGAAAATAAGGGAACAAATGCATTGATAGAAAGTGATCAAATGATCAATACGATGAAATTTGATTTTGTACCTAATCAGCTCAAGAAAAATTGTTTTTTCCCAGTCGTCTTTCATTTCTTCGCCCTCCATCAACAAAACCTGCCTCCACGTTTCTGCGCTCCACTGGCTGGATGGGTGCGAAGAGTTAGATAGAATATTCAGAAGATTCCTGTATAAATTATGAATAATTATTCATTTTTGTGATATCATTACAGAATAGCATATCTTCAGAATGTACTTTAGTCTTACTTCTTCAGGCATAAAAGTGACTGATCTACTGTATGCTGGCAGCCATCCAAGGGATGACATTTTTCAAAAATCTTCACACAGTTATCCGCAGCCATGAGTTTGACGACTCCATCGCTGCAAACAGTAATCAGTTCTTGAGCAAGAAATTGTTCACACAAACCAATCATCTCCAGTAAATGGTCCAGAGTCAAGTCGTCATCAACTGCTCCAAGATACATGGCCTATTTCAACAATAAATACTCACATATTACCAAGTGCTTTATGGTTGAATTATTTACCTTAATAAATGCGGTGGCAGCTTTCACAGTGACATTTTCATCCAGTTCAATGATACCCATCCCATTCAATTCCTTATCATCTTGGCCCCATCGCTCACTTAATTTCGAAGAAAACACATCAGAGACTCCCATCAACACATTTTTGTGTGCTTTTAACCGTGTTTGACCATTTTGTCCAAGTAGGAAAACAACGTCAATATTTTCCCCAGCCTCCAGCTGACGATACAGCACATGACCAATGTTGTACTGTCCCTTTTTTGTGGGTGGTTGTGATGTGGATGACATTTTTACTCCTGTCTCCTATGTAATCCCCCGTATGAAAAAACTGTTATTAAATAATTACTTGATTTTATTTAAAAAGTGTACTTTTATTTTGTTTTTAAAATATTGTGTCTGTCTGATTTGTTGCTTTCTAGTTTCCTTCAAGAGCAACACAAGCATGCTCCCGCCTCTTGGACTGGAATTCTGTGCTCATCCCAGACCATGAGCTTCAAATAACCTTAAGACTGGGCCCACCCACCTTATACTAGCTCTAGCACATACAAAAGCTCACAAAACTTGTTGTTCGTCTTATTAAACCACAGAGCTGTAAGTATTAAACCCAGACAATTCTTGGTACGTTTTGAAGAATGGCAAATAATTCAGTCTTTAACGTCTGCGGGATAAAAAAAACAATACGTTACATAGAAATGTAAACATTTTATATACACAAATCATATTTACCAAATTGTATCAATTAGTGACCCAAACTAACAGGAAAACATTTACATTTACATTGAAACATGACTGGAATTTGCTTATGTAAATATACATAAGGAGGAATATAAATAGTTTACATTATCGGAATTTTATATCAATTTAAACAGAAATTTATAAAATTCATCATACTAAATTCACATTACATTTTAGATTCGAAGCCACGAAAGCCACAAATATGATGATTCAATGATTCATCATAGGTTGACAATAAGTCTTGTAGTGCATGCTAAAATAAATACGTTTCTATTATACTAAACTAGTGTTGACTTTTGTTCAGGCAATTTCGACCACCACAAATCCACTTCACGACAAGATAAATCTTATCAAGTCTAGGCGTGATAAATAGGTTTCCATGCTGGACATGTTTTTGGACAACCATCGTTACCCGGGTCGTCATGCATTTACAGATTGATCCAAATACGACATGTCCACCTTTAGCAGCAGCTTCATTCTCCAGTTCCTCCTGCATTGATCCCAACTGTGTGAAAATGATATATTAAATTGTAATTTTGGATACCTGATAAACAATTATTCTATATGATAAAATGATATTGCAACAAACCCGGAAATTTAATAGTTGAATGAACTTGAGTTTCCTCACGCCATCACAGTTTAAAATGTACAGGAACTGTGGATCCGAAGTGGTCAAATAAAGGCTGACTCTAAACTCTGGTTCGGTTTCGGTAGGATGATACCCATCATGCGTAGCTTGATATAAGATGATAGTCTGAATGGCTGTAAAAGGGTGAGGAATAGATAAGTACACAGATGACAGTAGCTTTAACTAGGGGTCAGATTGTTTTGTTTCAAAATTTTTGTTTTGTTTTCTTTGCTTGAAAACAACAAAACAAATAAATTGCTTTGTTTTTCTTCTCTTTGTTTTGTTTCCTTTTGTTTATTCCAATTAAACAAAACAAGACAATAAACAAACAAAAACAAATAAATTTTTGTTGATACTCTGAACAGAGAATTACATTTAGGTACCCATGGGGGAAAGTCTATGTAAATATTTTCTGCAACAAACGTTTTTAAATTACTGAAAGAACTGATTGGAACAATCTAATTACACTTCCAATCCAAAGATCAACTAAATTCAGTGTCATATTTACCCTCGACCTACCTACACATTGAAAGCGTGTAAATTTACATATTTGAAAACACAACGTAATCTTAGAATTTTAAAATGCCACTTTTCTGGAACATTATTATTCTTCTGCCCTTCATGGTAATCAGCGTTGCCGGTTGCTTCGTAAAACCAGTAAGTTAAATTTATTTTCATACAGCAACGATATATTTACAATGCTTTGACATAGGGAATCTGGATACCGCTTCCGAACGTCGGCGTCCCAACGGCAAATTCACTGCAGCCAGCCCTTCCACGAGTTTGTCCAACAAATGCATCCTGGCGTATGGGCGTATGGGCGTATATGGGCATGGGCGTATGGGTGTATGGGCGTATGGGCGTATGGGAGTATGGGTGTATGGGCGTATGGGCGTATGGGAGTATGGGCGTAATTGCGGTATTGCGTAATTGCGTAATTGCAGTATTCCGGTTTGCGTAATTGCGTAATTGCGGTATTGCGTAAGTAGGTAATTGCGTAATTGCGGTATTGCGGTATTGCGGTATTGCGGTATTGCGTAATTGCTGTATTCCGAAATTGCGTAAGTGCTCAAAGAGTATACCTGATAAGTTTGCCAAGTAATATTTTAACAGTTTTACTACATGGCTTTACAATATTAATATAAAATAATTTTGCCATACATTTTTATTACGAGTGATACCCAAGTAAGGTACCTTATATAAATATACATATACAAACGAAGGATACGAGATCTTTGCCTACTAGAGGAAAATCCTCAGCGATTATCTGGAATGGAATGTGGAAAACCGTTACCTATAATACCCTCATCATCCCCGTGATTATTATCACATTCGCGAATCGTACAATATGGGTGAATTGGATTGTAGATTTCTAAATCTTGCTAAATTAAAAATCTAATGAAATCATCCGTTACTTTTGAAATAATCAAAATTGAGATTAAGATTTTTCAAATGATTTATTTGGATATCAATGATTTATGAGCATCAGAAAGATAAATATTTTTAAAAGATTTATTTAATTTCTGTATTTTTAGAAGACAGGAGATGAGCAAGAAAGTTGTATTTTATGAGATTTTCCTGATACACGTCAAAAAATTGTGCACCTTGTGCCTTTGTTTCTTCTGGTAGATAATATCTTCCTTGTGTAGTTTGTGTCCGGGTGGTGGGGTCCAAGCACTTTCTCCTGAGACTTGAGAAGCTCTTCCATCTTCCTTATCGCATCATCCCTTCCTCCCAACTCCCAAAGTGTGCTTGCCAACCATGCTTTTGTGCAAAGAGTTTCCCTGTGCTCCTCTCCCAAAACCTCTACTTGTAGTAACTTAAGAACTGCCTCGAACTTTGTCTTGGCGTCATCAAAGAGTTTCTTGTCAAAAAGAATACAGGCCAGGTTGTGCCGTGTCGTAAGCGTTGATGGGTGAGATGGGCCTAGTTGAACCTCCTGCCATTGCAGCACTTGTTGATAAATTGTCAATGCCTCCTCACTCCTTCCAAGTTTATCCAACACCAGTGCTTTGTTGTTCCTGCTAATCATCACTTCCATGTGGTTTTCACCCAGGACTTTCACCTTGGACTTTAGCACCTCATCTACCCACTCTAGTGCCTCCTCATATCTCTCCAGACCCAAAAGAGTGGAAGTTATTTGAGATGCTGTGACCAATGTGGATGAATGTTCTTTACCCAAAACCGTCTTTTTCTTGTCCAGCACTGTCCTAAGCTTGCTCAAGCTGACCTCGTAGTCACCCATCGCAAGCAAAGCATCGGCCACAGAATGCTCCATCTCCAACGTTTCCTCATGAACTTCTCCTAGTATTTGCGTGAAGAGGATGTGGCTCTTCTCTGCAAAGCCATTCAACTCTAGCACAAGGGACAGAGCTTTCATCCGATTGAATATTTTGAGAGCAAAGTTGGGGTTTTTCTTGACAATATCAGGGTCCGCGTGCTCCCAAATGGACATAATTTGCCGTAGTTCTTCCAA
>JAQIWQ010000990.1:0-12668 GCA_034695825.1 Folsomia inoculata
TCTCTTTTTTGACACTTGCGGTGTTGTAAAAGGTACATGCAACGATTAATCTACATCTGCAATGAGTCTAAAGACGTACCAAGTTGTCGTGTTGTTTAATAAGTAGATAGAAAAGCTTAGTGCAATAATCTCGTCAATTTTAAATTCGTATGTAATTACCTTGTAAATTGCTCCAAGTGCAACAACACGATATCAGTTAAGTTTGTCAAAATACTTGTCGTAATCCAATAAGTGTCGAAGGAAAGTTTCCCATGCATTAAATGCTCCACATTTCTTTGAGATGAGACATCGATATTTTGATATCGTGAGTGACTGAATATTGAATATTTTCCCATCAAATATACCAATTGTCCAACTAGCAATTGTTTTCGTTTTATCATTATCGCAATCGTCTGTTCTAAAAACCCTGACGTCAAGAACTGTTATTGACTTGGTACTGCACGCGTACCAAATGCTGCGTCTAGCGGAAGAGTAAATATGATGTGATAATACTTTCGTCTAGATTTTGTGAAGGATAGAACATCTAATAAAGATGCTTCTTACTATTATCACTTCATAAAAAAGTTACGAGTATTATAACACGCCAATAAATGACTGACTATACGACCAGGACACGGTTGATAGAGCTGTGCCAAGGCCTTATTGTGTCTCGCAAAGTAAAATACCATTAGAGATAGATTGAGAGACCTTGTAAAGTTGAAGTTGTGGCCCAAAACAATTTTGACCATTTGACAAAATCACCTCTGCATTTCCATTCAACCAACGTCATAATGAATCTTGACACAAACCCTTTCAACAATGTGATCCAACTGGAGGAAATAACACATTTCCAAAAACCACATCAACAACCCCCAAAATCCATTCTAGCAACGGCTCACAAGTACCGTTCGCAAGATGATGAAGAACAATTTCCCCCAACTTTTGGAACTAATAAAGGAAAGAAAGTGTCATATTCTCCTAGTCTCAAAGACGATTCATCATCATCTCAGGACAAAAGTTTTAGTGTAGTCTCATCTAAAACTAAAGAGCAGACAAATACTGACAACCTCAAAGACCTACAACCACACCCGAGCAAGAGATTTGGATTTCCGGTATTTGAAGATAGTGAAGAGGATGATAGTAACAGTGATACAGAGTTTCGACGAGATTTTACACAACTCCCAACCAGTGGTAGGGGTAATCATGACGGTCAGTATTTATCTCAAGGAGGATCTCAGGATTCAAATCTTGATCGAAGTGGTGGTGTACCTTTTGATGTAGGAATTTCTGACGAAAATCTTTTCCCTTTACCAAATGACATAGAAGTTACCAGATTTGATGTGATTTTTGCACTGATTGTATTTTTTATTCATGTGGGAGAATTGGTGACTGATTTAACTTTGACCGTGTGGCATTATAAAGATGGTCAAATGTGGGCGTGTGGTTTGACTGTGCTTCTCATTACCACGGGGGCAATATCAATGCTACACCAGTTTGGATTTGTACAGTAATAACTAAACTTATTTACGAAAATGATTTGTCTCATTTTACAATCCAAAAACTAATTTAGGCCGGACCAACTCGATCGAACATTTAGGAAAGGGAAGAGAATGCGGATTCTAGTCAATTGCTTCCCTTTAGCAACTACCTCATTTGTGTATGATTGATTCATCAGATTCATCCGTCCATTTTTATGACATGAAGTTTGAATGTGCATTGTTTTACATAAAATTAGATCATTGGAAGGAGCAATATCTGCCAGTAAAGCGATTACCGATGGAATGCAATCACAGCAATATTTTAGAATATCAGAGTTATCCAGGTTAATTAACTTATTAATTATCAATAAAAGAGCAGAGAGAAGTCTCAATGAAAATTTTAACTTTCTTTATATCCAGGTGCTTGTCAAGAGTTCAAAGTTTCTTCCAATCAGCTCCGCAATCTGCTTTGCAACTTGTCATTCTTATGGAGAATTTGAATACAACATCACCAGATAAGGGTAGGTGACAGTGTCAAACGTACAAACTTATGGAAATGCAAACCTTGATATGGAAAGTTTTTATAAAATCTATGTCGGAATTTAGTTTGGTTCACATTTGCAAATGTAATCTTTTCCCTTGCGGTGATGACGAATGCAAATTTACCGTCCAAGACGGATTCAGCTTTAAACGAAAATCCGAGCAGGGCTGCCTATCTGCCTGTGACCAGAATGTTTGTGGGACTAAGAATGTTCTCTAGTCTGGGTAAAAAATTTCGCAATATTGAATATTAATACAGAGTTTAATTACATGGGATTAAACCTGTAGGATCCCGATGCATGGCCGTGTCATATCTGATGGTTGGATGCCGCTGTATTATGGACCACATTGATCTCTACCCTTATAACAAGAACGCTTCGAATTACACACTGGAAAATTCACACTATTTTTATGAAGAGCTGTCATCATCATCCGCAGCTAGCTCCACTTTCACCGGTGTTTGTCTCCTCTTCATCCCCCGAGTTATTTTCACAGTCACAGATTACATGAGCATGAAAAGAAACAGGGTCAGAAATATGGAGCATTATCGAGATCAACCAGAACTTGGTATCTCATCTAGTCATCCGATTAATCGGATTCCGATAGGAAACATTTTCGTGGGTTATCTTTCCACAATCTTCTTTCATGTTGGAGATCCCATGTGGCTTTACTGGTTCTTGTGGTGCGAAGCTGGAATTTTTGTAATTTTCGGAAATGTCGCATCATTCACATATTCATGCCTTGATAACTGGGTGAGTGGGATTTATACCACCATCTTTGTTGCCACATTCTTAATTATTCCGTGCCTAATTCCGGCAGCAAAGGCTGCTGTGCACAGGCGAAAGGTTGAACAGGTTAGAAGGATCTTACAGGTTCAAGTTGTAGAGGACCAAACAATAAGAGCACCAGAATACTTTAGTTCAAATGGTAATCACAATGACATCAACGGTAGGGAAATAAATAAGAATAATATGCCATTGTAAATTGGTACAATTTTAGTCATTCCTTTTGAATAAATTGAAACAAAATTTCAATATGTTCTCGAATTTATTCCGTATATATTTGATGGCTTACAATGTTTGGCCATTTTTATCATATAGAAAAGTCGTACCTAATTGATTTTAGGTTGAATATCAAATCGCTTCGCATATTCGCGTGTGTAGGTATACAAGAGAGTAATAAGAGGGGCAGAACCTGGTATCAAATGTTACATGATTCTGGAATAAAATTCTGTTATGTGGTTTGTAACAATATTCGTAAATGTACAAATTAATTAGCGTCAATTACAGATGTGATCTGGTACGCTTGAATTGACGGACTGCCAATTCGAACCCCTTATTTAGGGTACCACCGCACGGCATAAATGATAGAATTATATGTTGAAACACAGATATAAGGATGATCGAAGTGAAAAGAACATTTATTGGATCTAGTAATTTCGATAACAATTCCGCTATCTTCGTCAGGATAAATGAAAGGCATAAATGATCTGAATCGTCAGAAATGTATGATGCGATTCAGACTTAAAATTCTTGCAGACCGTAGTCGGTTTAGATACAACGGAAAACTTAACGAAAAATTTAACCCAATACGTCGAAAAATGAGAAATCAGTTTTTATGTATATAAAAAAATTCTGCTGGTCTCCTGTATATGCTCCCAATGTTGTAATCTTGATTTCACAAAAGATGCTATGCTTTACGATGTATTGTATATAAAATGTGTATGGTTGGCTTGCTTTGTTCATTTCCCTTAGATTTTACGAATCCATTGGTGAAAGTTCCAGAAGGATCCAAAGTTACAAACTCACAACCAACAAGCACTCTCTCACGTAAACAGTAAAAGGATATCCTTTTACTGATCACGTAGCCTTTTACTGCAGAAGCAGCAACTGCAACCTATAAAAGCAAGCTTTCCTTTGCCTTCTCCCTCAGTAAGAGCTTGGCATTCATAAAACTTGCATGCAGACAGAACTGATTTTGAAAATACCGAAGCATTTCTGTACAAGCTATTCACCGTCTGATTGAAGTATCTACGACATTAATCGTTACTTAGATTCGTAGAAGTTTTCGATATTATCAACGCGTGAGTTATAAATCCTTTTAAGATGTATGAAATCTAAAAATTCATTATATGTATTTCATACTCATTTCCTGTATTGTTAGGCAATGTTTTCCGCGATTCGACCTCACGAGCACTGTGGGGACTATCCCTTACGCCGTATGATTAACCAGAACTTTGGAAATGGATTATGGGATGAAAACCTTGAATTTCCTATTCATCCAGCATACCCCTGGGGAATTCCTCATCATCTTTTGCAACGGCCACGACAATTTCACTCACCGCAAGAGAGTGGCTTCTCTGATGTCCACTTGTCCAAGGACAAGTTTGAGGTATGTATAAACTTTTACTATTTACTAGTATTTTGTAGTATAAATCCTGGGTCTCATTTTCATGTCATTTGGTACTTTCAGGTTAAATTAGACTGTCATCATTTTCTGGTGAGAAATATAATTTATAAATTTATAAATTTTAATTTATAATTTTTATTTTATTACAAATTTCAGCCCGAAGAAGTGAAGGTGACAACTGTTGAGGGTTATGTGGTCGTTGAAGGGGAACACGAAGAGGTACATACTTGACTCTGTTCATTGAAAACTACTATACATTTCGCATTCACTAATTCAATCATATAATTCTAATGATTTGCAGAAAGGAGACCCACACGGTTTCATCACTCGGACCTTCAAGAGGCGGTACCACCTTCCGGACAACGTTAAACCCGAAAACATCGTTTGCAACTTGAGTTCCGATGGCGTTCTCATCATCACGGTGCCACGGGTGGAGGCCATCACCGATTCGAAAGTTAAAGTCTTACCCATCACTCAGACAGGTAAACCGGCTCTGCCAACCCATATCCATAATACGTCTCCCAATCCATCTCCCACTCTCATCAACAACAAGAAGCAAGCAGTTAACGGTATTCTGAAATGAGAAGATGATTCCGGAAAACAGAAAGCAAAGAAGTATACGTCAACTCAGCAATGGATCATTTAAGATAATTTCGAATACATGTAGAATGAAGATTTTTTTTGTTACGACACGAACAATTGAAATTTACGCCTGTGTATAAACATGTGTTAGAATTAAGTTTGGTTTAAGTCATTTTGTATCTAGCATTCATGATTTGATTACTTGTTTGATTTTGTAATTCAGTATTACTAATATTCATTACTTTATAAGGTATGAGTGAATCCTTGTGAAATTGTGTTTGTAGCTTAATTTCATAAATTTATTTTGTATTTTTTGTTTCTACTTAATAAACTCACTGATTTACTGCTTAAGTTTGAGATTCGGTGGTTCATATATTGTCCAGGTAGTCTTCACTTCAACATGATGCAGATTCATAGACATGTTCATGCTTTGTTGTCCATCAAACGCGATACTTTTCATCATTTGTTAAAACCTTTTAGTGCATACATAAGTCGAAGTGATATTCATGACGTAGAATTAGTATTTCGTATCCCACTGGACAGAGTCAAGTCAAGTCAAGTGCTGTCTACAAGATGAATTGTCAATCTCAATATATAGACCACAAACACGATTTTCGAGTCGCCATTAAATATAATTCATACATTTTCTCACCTATTTGTTGCATATTATATGTATGCTGTATTTACCATGTTATGTACAAGGGGCTTAGAATTAGGTAAAATTATAACTTTCTATCATTTTGGCAAACAAATTACATAATGTATATGCTTGCACTACCAACTAATATACGCTAATAATCCAGCATGATTCATTCTCTAATTTGTACATCCTCTCGACATACACATACTGTTGTTTTATGCAGCTACAAAAATAATTATTCCATGACGCAGATCATGTATGCAGTCAAGCTGAGATGTTAATGAGTTGGATTGCATTCAATGATGATACTAGTGCGAGTATCCAGAAACATTACCGCTTCATAAAAATGTAGGCCAAAATCATGCGAAAGACATGTCATGCAAGTATTATGCCCATCTTTTCAGTGAAAATCACCACCATCGTGCATTGAAAGTTAACAAATTCCAGTTTTCATAAGAAAATTTGTTATGCGGCATATAATTTTTTAGAATCAACTCCTACAAAACACGCTAAACATTCCAATCTTTTCAGACTTCACTTTATTTTGTTGCACATACATGACTTATGTCGATAGATTAAAGGATGTGGCTGATTGTGAGCTAGTTAAAAAAGCCACTTTAATAACATGTCCAAATACATGGTCAATGTTAAAATGGTATTATAAAAATGATTCACATCGCATCACATCCACCCAGATATACAAATATTCCTTACCAGACTATTCTCGTTCGTAGAATGTTGCAAAAACTCGAAACCAACCCAACCTAACCAAACGCATGCCTGACATGTAGCAGCAGAGCATGCACGAAACTATAACATGAGCATAGCATAACACTTCTTCCGTCCTTTCGTTGCTTTATTATGGTAAAGTAGTGCATATAAGAATGCATGGAATGAATACACATTTGGTTGGACTGGACTTACTTGGACTATTTCCTATGGTGGATCATGCGATATATTTTACAAAGTTGGGTGGGAAAGCTTCCAGTTTCTTCGACGCCGCCGTCCAATAAACTGGAAGTCTGGAGCAAGGTCTGGAATTTCCGGGCAAAACGGTGAAAGCATAAGAGAAATGCTTTGATATTGGATTGGTGCACTTTGTAAAATACTTAACAAATTTGATACTCAAAGATTTAAGGTCTTGTATAACAAATACATAATATCGATCGGGTTGTCATTAATAGGAAAACATTAGAACATATCACCCTTATATTTAAACACATGAAAAACAGGATAAATTGATTATTTGTACTTTGATACTCATGTTTTCGGGAGGAAATGAAAGGAAGGAAGTCAGTTGGCTATAATCTAAATTGTTTGTGTGCTTCAACACGAAATAAAGACGAGACAGTTGTAGTAAATATGTGCCAATACCCGTTGTCATAATGTTGGCATTCTTAAATGGACAAGGAAGTAGGACATGTATAATACATATATGAACGACAGTGCTTTCTTAAGTAATTAACAATAGGTTTTCGCTAAAATTGTCCGAAATTAGAGTTAGTGGGGGTGTAAAGGAAGGAATGCGTGGATGACTAATGTAATGAACCTAAGTGTAGTGTTAGCTAGTGTACAAAGATTTTTGATAGACGGATCAAATATGCGGATTATGGTAGAAAAGAAAGTATTTGTGGCTGTATTTGCACTAGCCATCGCCTACTATTATACAATCACTCAGAGTCAGTGGATCGGAGGTCCAACGGTACACACAAAGTATGGGGCACTGAAGGGAATCAAGTCTGTGTCTAGGGGTGGAAGGGACTATGTGGAATTTTTGGGAGTGCCCTATGCTGCGCCACCCGTGGGGGACTTGAGGTTTGAAGTAAGTATACAAATTGTATTACTTTTGCTTTATAGAAATGACAAATAAGGTCATCCTCGAAGCAAGAATAGAGTGTGTAATCACCTAAACAAAGTTCATGGCAATTCGATCATCAAGTTTATCGCATGATGTGATGTCAGATGCGCTGGCTGATATCATTCATTCATGTTAGGTGGACAGGACATAAAGAAGTTCATTGAATATATCAGTTTAATATAGGGACAAATTGATGCTAATAGAAAACGCTTCACAGATCATATTTAACTGATGTACATAATGAATCAGGCATCAATCATGCAAGTTCATATTCAATTGACTGACATCCGTTTGCCTATGAAATGAATTGCACAATTTATAAGATGACATTTGTGTAAGTTTACTCATTTTTTAGAAAATGTTTTATGGTTAATAAATGAAATGTGGTGAGACTTTTAGATCATGGGAGATACAATTTTCGTGTACGCGTTGAAAGCTTTATGTCTATGGCATGGGTTAAATTTAGCTACTATAGACGAACTTGACTACCAATACTTAATGTCTCACCTTCAACCTTCGTCCACCTAGTCTCCCTTTATGATAAATTATATTTAACTACCTTTGACAGTGTACGCACGTGGTGATACAAGTACACCATTTGCTTTGTATTTGTAATTTTACAGAAAATTGTGGTTGCTAGTTGTAGACGTGACATGGCTATGAATAATGTATGTAATATGTGGCTGGACATACATCTGAATAATTACTAAATTCCTTGATGAGAATTTTACAGAGTAATCGAGGTCGTCTACTATTATGGTTGAGTTAATCATATGTACATGGTCAATTAATTAGGCATTGCAGTTTATAACAAATTTGCATTTTCTTAAATTCAGTCTTTCAATATATACTTCTGAAAATTTCGCAAATTGAGGGAATGTCTTGAATGTAAACATTGCTCCTATTTTTAAATGAAATGCTTTTAGTAAACTTGGCAAGCTTCGAATTTAGGTTGTTGAAGTAATTTGGTGTGGGACGGTATAAACAAGTTTAGAATGTGCAATAAGATGGACCACCTATGTTATCGACATACATAGATTAAACAACTTATTAGGGAAACCGTTTACGAGAAGTACGTCAAAGCGAACTTAGGTTTTATTTTTACACCTATTTTGAAATTACAGTCACCCCAACCTCCAATTGAATGGGAAGGAGTTCGAGATGCCGGAAGCTATGGGAGTGCATGCATTCAGTTGGAGCTTCTCTTAGGAATCATCCTTGGCGATGAAGACTGTCTCTTTTTGAACATTTTTACACCAAAGGTACAAATGCAGTGATACAAATATGCTTGCTGTTAGCGAATATGTATGCCTCCTGTTAGCAGCAATAGACCTTTTCGATGAATCATATAATCTTTATACAGGTGAAGGATGTTGATCATCATAAACCTTTTCCAGTTATGATTTATATTCACGGCGGTCTATACCTGAACGGAGGTTCGGATCTTTGGCGACCGCACTATTTCATGGACCGTGATGTCGTCCTTGTTACCATAAATTATAGGTGTGTATACATAACATATTATATTAACTACACTATACATTATGTGTGTGCCTAGTTATTTAACTTGTAATATTAGATTGGCCGCAATGGGTTTCTTGAGCACTGGAGATGGCGTCGTTCGAGGTAAAACATTCTCTTTACGAAAACATGGTGCATTGTTAAACACTTAACATGCTTTAAACATGTTAGGAAACATGGCTTTGAAAGACCAGTCCATGGCATTGCGATGGGTGAAAGAAAATATTGAAAATTTTGGAGGAGATCCGAATAAAGTAACAGGTGAACTATGAAATAAGTTATTAAAATACAGTGTCATAGACAGCTTGATAAACAAGGCTGTAACTCATATTTCATGACGCACAGTCTTTGGAGAGTCAGCAGGAGGAGTCAGTTCCCACTTCCATATGTTGTCACCAATGTCGAATGGTACGTTTCAAGCTATCATTACAGAGTCTATTTGTTGCCTCATGAAATACTATTTAATGAGCCTGGTTTGTATAATTCTGTACTTAGGTTTGTTCCATCGTGCGATATCCGAAAGTGGGACAGGGTAAGTGAACTTTAAACACATCTCTGTCACAGGCATTTTTCTTAAATATTTGTTTAATACTGTAGAACTCATGGATGGGTGATGAATCACAACCCAGTACCTCAAGCTCTACGACTCGGTGCTCAGGTTGGATGGTAATAGATAAAACAGTTATTATTATTATCCGATCGGCTTATTATAATAAGTTTTTAATAGCGTGATATCAATATTTTTAATAGTCCTACAAATGACACTCGAGCGATGGTAAATTGTATGAAAAAGTTGGACGCTTCAGAAATCGTTGGGGTTCACACCGAAGTTTTGGTATGCACTTCAAACAATTTATTACATTTCAGAATACAGTACTAATTATTATTTTATTTCTTTTCAGGATCCTTTAAGAGATCATGTCACCATTTTCAAACCAACCGTCGAAGTCATTGATGATGATGAGGCATTCTTGACAAAACTTCCTAAAGACATTATAAAATCTGGAAACTTTTCTCGCCTTCCGTGGATCGCAGGTGTGAATTCAGAAGAGGGTTTAATTACATCGGCTGCTGTAATGGCAAATCAAACGCTTAAAGACCTTGCACAAAATGACTGGAGCGAGTTTGTCAGCAAACTTCTTCTTTTTCCGAAAAACGATGATGATGCCCAAAAAATTCGAGATTTTTACTTTAAAGATACAAAAGATGTCAGAACCTTTGATAACATTCATAAATACACCAATATGATTGGCGATAGAGGATTCTTTGTCGATATGCATCATTGTGTTCGACTCCATGCAAAATGGAACCCAACTTGTAAGCTATATCAACTTACAATCTATCATTCGGTGTCGCCGACGACATGCACGAATACTAAAATCGCGCATCTTTTCAGACTTATACTTCTACTCATATCCCGGGGAGTGGACAGTTGCAAATTTGTTCATGGAGGTACGAGGAACACTGCCACGATTAATGGAAGTCGGCTGGGCCGTCATTTCGTCATGGGTCACTCGATCCCTTCTAGGTCGAAGTTTACCTAATTATGGAGCATCTCACGGAGATGAACTAGCTCTCCTTTTTTTAATGCCATGGATTAGCGACATTCCTGCCGAGTCAAAGGATTATGAAATGAGCGTCGATCTAGTCAAATTATGGGTGGATTTCGCAAATCAAGAGTGAGTGACAATCACATTTTTATCAAGAAACATAACTAAATTTTGTGTTTTTGTGCTACAGAGAAAGTCTCACATTCCGAAACGTCCTGTGGAACCCAATTAAAGTGTCCAAGACAGGAGCGATGAAAATTCACTATTTGAACATTGACAGGTTATTTACCTTGAATCACATTATTCATGAACGATTAACGAACTAACAATTAACGAAATATTTGAAAATTAACAGAACGCCAAAAATAATCGAAGAACCATTCACGGATAGAGTCAAGTTTTGGGACAAGCTCAATCTCACGTACACGTAGGGTGGTAATAAATTACATGAAACTAACTGTAAACGGAAATACTATTTGGAGTGATATTCTCTCATTGTTATATACCATAATGCATAACAATTGTCAAAGACTAGTCTGTGAAAGCAGCATATTATTGTTGTAAAGCATGTGCTAAAATGCAAACAGAAATGCAAAGAAAGTAATAATTATTAATGCAATAATTAAACATGATTCATGCCAATACTTGTTAAGATTACTTGTAGTTACCATCAAACTATATTTTATTTATTGTTATCCAGGCTTGGATATATCATTTCGTTTGTTACTTGTATACCACAATATATGTACTATGCATTGGTGAAGTATGTAGGTTTTGTCAATTTTGTTAAATTTTACTTATGATATTCACACATCACTGCAATTTGTACATTTTTTGAGACAAGACTGTGATTCGACCTTACTTTCGAATGTATAAAAATTAACTTTATACATTCTTGCAAAACTTACAATTAGTTGATGAAATTACAACTGGGTCGCTTCTTTAAACTGTGATTTAACTTGTGTACATTTTCAAAAACTGATTAGATAATTAAGTAGTTTTAGGGTGGAAAACATTTGTACCTTTTCGCGTTATCGTTATATGTACAAGCTATTTGTATTTGCTATAAATGTTTTCATTGACTGTTAATAAAATCTCGAGTACAAATTCGTCTAGATCCTATTTTTAGTAGATAAAGTAATTTTATGCATTCTGTTTTTGAGATTTCGGAAAATCAACAATCAAAGTTTAGTTGTTTCAATCAGGGATTCCAAACTCCATGAGCGGAATTGTTATGTCGACCATATTAGGACAGACAATAGCCCTCTGCAAAATCAATTAGTATATCATTTTTAGCAAAGACAATGTGAATTGTGCAACAATACCTGAAACTCCAATAGTAACTTTGCCTTAATCCAAGTGGTAACTTGAGATATGTTGATATTAGTATCCCCAAACTTTAGGGGTTTCGCTACAACTATAATATGCTTAATTAAGGTTTAACTAATGAGAAATAGTGAGAGGTATATACCATCCAGATCTGGATCTGGCAGCTATTTGCTATATACAATGTAAATTCATTAATTGCACGATATATGTACATAAAATGTCATAAATGAACACAGGATAGGATACCTTATTATCAGCCAATGTCGAGGTAGGGTGTGCAATTATGTAAATCCCAACACGGCAAAATCAGTCAACTGTATAAAACAGCTATAATTTCCTTTATCCAGCCATAATGTTCATTTTCCAAATCCTACTTCAGAACTGCACTTGGTTTCACGTAATAACATCCTAAATCTGATGGATGAATTACTAAAGACTTGAAAAAAGTCTAAAATCAAACAAGTTAAGAATAATTCATATGAATAAATATTAGAAAAATTTAAGACTTTGCAGGCCGATTTTCTTTCCCCAGCGTCGGACGCCTTGACAAAAGTTCGGTCTCGCACGAGCGATGAATCGTATAAAGCTCCCTCTTGATTTAGTGATGAAACGACATGACATGACCTGAGTTGATACTAATCTTGATAACAGTTTATTACATTAACTACAGTTCAAGCAAGTAAATTTCGAACTAGTTTACTGGAGAATCGTTCTTGATGTGGATATTGAGTTTCTGGACATGACTTCATTTTTCATGCATAGCTGATTTTGCGCTGCGAAGA
>JAQIWQ010000991.1:0-12659 GCA_034695825.1 Folsomia inoculata
CATTTAACGTTGAAAAAGGTTTTGTCTGTTCTCTGGCGTGGTTCGAGTAAAAACTGGAATAGTGATTTCTTTGCCTGTAGCATTCACGTAACGATTTCATTTAGTTTAGATACAAACCGGTAATAGAAATAAAATAAAATGTTGCATTTAGATATGTAGAAGAGATTGTCTGCTATTTTGAGGGTGGTCCAGTCACTTTTTAAGACTCCCTGCTGCAGGCATCCATCCAGGTCAACTGAATGAAGAAGATTAAGTCGTTTATTTATAGGGGAGATAGATTGCCCCACTATTTTAAGCTGTTAAAGTATCTCTTAATCTCTATTGTCTCAATCTTCAATGATTTTCCTCATGTAAGTTATAAGCATTTGACTTGGATTATAGCCGGATGACTTATTGGGATTTCTACTAAGTCTGCATTTACCAGCGGTTGACTTATTAATGTCAGAACCTCTTAAATCGTTGATTTTCACAATTTGAATCATTTGATGCCATGTCTGCCTTTAAAATTATGATATTCAGGAAGCTGAAAGCCATAATCTTCAGATGTAGACTCCCGGCTTCGTATCCCGTAATGACGAAGCAATCTTAATTGCATCCTGATGCTTATCAAAATTCCTGGAAATACACAAATAGAATTTTCAGCTAGGTAGCACAATGAGAACCATCTGCTTATGGGTGCATGGACGAATTGACTGTATTCTAGTTGACATATCCTATTTGTAGTGTCTACAGTCAAAAGTAAATGTTTGGATTGCATCAAAACTATTTTCACAGAACATTGATTACCACATATAAACCCTATGCATTTGAGAACTGTAGAAAACGTCTACTTTGATGTGACGCGTAAAATAGTAAAATTCATAAAGAATGAATCATAATTGTGGTATTTACCCTTGGACTCTATGTCACCATCCTGCAGACTAAATTTGAATGAATGTTTTCCCTTGTACTATACATGCTTATAAATATACAATGATAATGAAGATCAAACAGTCAACATTCTTAAACAATCTCGAATTAAGATACCTAAATAATTGTAAACCGCAATATCATCGAATATGTTCGATTTACCACATCAAATATTGAGGTATAGTCTCGTTGGTAATGTCCCGCATACAATCTGCATTGCAGACATCATTGTCAAGTCAAATTGAGAAGTTTACGGATGTCAGACCTGTCACTGTTTCAGTTTGATACGGGTCGTTAGAAACGGAGCTGGAAGTACCTCAACTAACAGGAAAACCTAGGTGTAGAAGAAGAAGTACATGGAACATTTGTGTGGTGATGACTAGCAAAGATTATAAAAGATTAAATGAATGGCCCAACTTAGAACTTTGGTTTTTGGAAACAAGCAATATGAAGGTTGTTGCCAAGATTTGTACCACACAACTTGTTTGAGGTACACAAAGTAAATCTGGGACTAGTAGTTTGCAGGGTAGTTTGCAAAGTATTTATTTATAATTCTGATTAAGTATTTTGCATCATTGTTAAGACAAAGGCTTCCCAATTAACTTCAATATGTCGAACTTGGGATATACAGATGCGTTATATTATTTTGCAAAGTAATCCTCCTTATCCTTTGTTTAGTAAAGTGAAATAAATTAGATAAAAGGATGAATATGAAAATTGGAGACAATGGACTCTGTAATCAAGTTTGACATCAGTAAAGTATTGTCTTGTCAAACAGAGTAGATTTCGATGGAATATTTTCATCATACATATTCTCATTCCATTTCCAGTCTTTGATGCCAATAAAGCATAACATTTGATAACACCACAATACAAGTTCACTCAATCCAATAATAGCCAATGGCCACGTCTTTGTGAAAATGCCGGTGGTGGTATTATTGGTATTACGATGAGATGATGGTACTTGTGGCAATGACTCAACGCTTAAACTTATTGTGATCAACATGTTAAATCACTTAAGAAGGCTGAGTGAGAGGAAAACGTCTTGTCCTGTGCTGGGTACTTGTATAGTCAATCGTCAATCTGTTAAGAAGTTTTGGATTTGAAGGACTTTGTTTGGTACTCGCACTACAGAGCACCCTTGCCCTCAAGTTTGACAGTATGGAATGACAGGAATTATAAGATCCACCTTTAAGGACTTGAGTCTGGAGAATATTTCTTTAAGTCCGTTTCCAAAATTAGCTGAATCACTTAGACTTTTTTTGTGAGATTATGCTTGAAGCACCTGCAACGTTTACCACCTGTATGACATACTCGTAGTACTCGTTAAAAATATTGCAGATGGACAAAAAAGAGAATGTTTAATTTAATTTATTATGTATAATAAAGTTTTTGCCTTGTAATTCGATTTCGATGATTCTATTATAATTTCTATTATTTTGTCAAAAGTATCACATTCCCATCTACCTGATTTTAAACGACGTAGTATCAGGTTTTGGAATATTTAATTGAGTTTTGGTCGTAAATATCTTAATCAACTCCTAAATAAGAAATCAAGTCTGTGTCTGTGGAATATGATGACTCGTGAACATGGTCCTTTTCTCAGCACAGAATGCACCTTCGATGTTGATGATAACAAAAAATTCAACATCCAAAAAACGTACAGATAGAACAACTGATGAAAGGATGGTGAAGCCGTTCGATGAGATGAAATTGAAGACCGGAACTATACCTTTTAAGAACACAACATTAAGCACAAAGACTCAATATGAGACAGCCAATATACTGCATGGATGACACGGCACGATATCATGCATCAAACCTGCATTTCGTGTGGATCTTCATTGTAATTTCAATGAGATAAAGTTTTAGTTTAGTATCATTTATTAGCAGTGCAGTATGGTGTGGTGTGATGAGACATGGTTATTATATCGTTCCTCCGACATAATCAAGGGTTGATCAAACTCAAAGTGGATGAATATATCAGACGCCACGCTATGAGTATAATAGTTCCTCACTTTGGAGATTTGCTCTTCAGATACTGTTAATGTTCTGCTAGCTTTGGTCCATTCTGTTCAGTCCAGTCAGACATGTATGATTAGATTCGTAGAGTTTGAAGGATTTAAGTCCACGTCGGGATTTAGCCGTATATATTTACGAGAAGTTCCAACCGTTAATCTCCCACTTCAAGTCTCGAAGTCCCTCTTACAAAGATAGAATAGGATTCGTTGGTAACTTACGAACGAAGCATATTAAGTCGAATGAAAAGAACTCTAATGAAGAGATCACATTCCCTTCAATTCAATTTTGATGCAACACGCAACCCTTTATTTCACCCTCATCATTGCATTCTGATACAACCAAATATACATCTGCAGCTACAACAAGAAAATGATACACGTTAATAATACTTATTTCGACTTTCTTTCAACTGGTCCTGCATGATAAGTGAGATTAGAAATCAGAATCTGGGGTATTTATTACACCTGGATAGACATCATTTATTTGTCCAAAGGATGAGTCATAAGTCAAGCATAATATTTTGTGTTGTCATTTAACCACCTACCAACTCTTTTCCAGGTTATTACATTCACATAAATATTTCAAATCATACTCTTCACCAATTTAACCCGTGTCTATTTAAAACTGATTATCAGGTTACATAAATTCCCAGCTCCAAGCGAACCAACTTTCACACTTTTAATAAGGTTTAATGCAATCTGAAATTGAAACGTAAGTTGTGTCGTTCATGGTGAAAATCTCAGAGATTTCATTACGTATCAATTTTGCTTCGTATAATGCAACCAACAAATAAAAAAATTATGTGCCGTGTTTAATCCGCACAAAAGAATAGATGATTCTCATAAATGATTTAGAACTTTATAAGAATCTCATCATCGTCTTACAAAAATTAAATGAAGATGCCCTGTTGCTTGATGTTGATGTGTTTCTTCTGTTAATACGATGCCGTGATGAATCCATGAAAAATCGATCTTTCAACCATACAACTCTACTAAATCCAAGTAAAAAATCCCCTAACCAATTTCTCCCCAAAGGAGGAACCAAAACCAAACCAATCACTCTCTAATGTAATGTTTATAGGAAATGTTACCAAGTTCCATTTCAAATCAGTCCAGCAGAAAAAATGCCTCTTCTTATTCGTCTTGACAAACAAAACGATATCTCACTTAAGTGCTTTCAGTTTACTTCAGTTCCGTAAGCTACAACTTACAGGATTTCCCACACTAAAAGCCCCAACAACAAGATGTTAGAGTGAAGCCACGGCCCTGAACTTTAAAGTGGATCCCTTAAGACTTGAAATAGAACATCTTCGTTAGCGGATAAAGTCATCGTCTTCTTTTGAATTGCTTAGATCTGAGACGGGGACGGATTCTCGAGCAGGTTAAAGTTGACTCGAGAGCTGCTTTATTCTCGTCTGAAAGAGAGAGAAAAGAGATAAGATCAGAGGGATTTGCTTGACTCCTGGTGTGTGTATCTCTTCAATTTCATTGAGTTTCGATTTTCGTGTGAAAAAACTGATAATCAGCAGAAGCCCAAACACTATAACTTTACCACACCTCAGATTCGTCCTTCCTGACATCAAAGTTTGGTAAATGGGACAAGGGACAACACTCACGACATGGCTGTTTTGATAATGGGAAGACACACGGAGGAAATTTTCCAAAAACTTTCACGTTCCACTCTATTTCCATTTTACCTTCTAATCTCACAAACGGGGAATAATTTTACTGGAGGACGATTTGTCAATATTCCTCAGAGATAGTATTGGTGCTGGTGTTAGTTTCAAAGTGGTGGATGAGAACTGGAAATTCGACGACGGTTCGGTTTGCGTTATTATCAAGATGCGTCACCCTTATGATGATTTTGTTGCCTATACACAAAGGAGATGAAAATGTGTGAAACATGCATATTGGGCATAAGGTATAAAATCATACGAAATTTCAAAATTTTGATTTTTTCTTCGAAAGACGAAACAAGTTATTTAATTTAATACTCTACGGTATTAAACGCTTCACTCCTTTAATCACGGTAGATCCTACTGTGTAATCAAATCCAATATAATCATGTGGGAGAAATGTCCCGTCATACTTTTTGTGTCCAAAAGTACAACGACATGTAAAAAACAATTGTTGGATGCTGAGGTCTGTGTGATGTGACATGGATGATGGCGGAGTAGGTAGACATGACATGTGTATAAGACCAAGAGGTCGATTTAGCTTAGCGGCATGATATCAAAAGAAAGGGGATTTGGATTCTTTCATTCTAGTGTCTGCACAACGCACAAGTTTCTTGTAAAATCCTCACCGAGATGTTGAAATAGAAATAGCTTAGTTCTTTAGGAAAATCATAAAACTAGGTATTAAACCAAAGGTGCTAATGAGCGACATTTTTCACCTTTCTCGTCAGTAGTTGTATGTGATCATTGTTATGATGATTACGATTTAAAAAAATTACCAGCCTAACTATATATAGAAACTTCATGTAACAGATCCCCTTGGCAGACAATTTCTGCTGGTTTTACACTCTTAGAGTTCTAGGAATGGAAGATACGGAATTGGGCAAGGTAAAAAATGCAGCAAGCAAGACCCAACACGTAAAGTCCACCAATATAAAGTCGTAAACCAAGATTTTATATTCATTACCTTTCAAGAATGTGAGAACGAGTGAATAATAACTTCATCTTCCACAATTAACGATATGACCATGACTGGCCGTCTCAAGAAGAAGAAGAGATTTTACTTTTATCAACCTTAGCCTGCTTCTAGAGGTTGAGAATTAATCATTTCATTATTGACTAGCTGGGCAATAAAAAGTTGCATCTTGATTTAAACCTCTTTATCAGCTTCAGAAAATTATTTGAATTCATTGCCAACATGTTGCATTAATATTCAAAGGAAGGCCTTGCTAATTGCTTCTAACATTGAGATTTCGAAGCAGGTTTTAAATTATCGGTTATGGCCGTAACATTATTTGACGGACTAATTTGATCTCATGCTTTGAAATTTCGATTCACTTTCATTACTTCGATGTGTTAACTCCAAAGTAAAATCGAGAGTGATATGCAATAATGCAATTCACTATGTGAATTTCACACACTCAAGAATTTGCAAGTTACTTTACGCTTGAATAGGTTTTAATCGATTACTTCGCATCGATACGATGGTAATCTCAGGACATACGAATCTAATATGTAAAAGTGCATGCTGGAATTAGAATATGAGAGAGAAAATGGTACAGTTGCTGAAGAGAATGGGATGAATATTGACCTAAAATGCGCTCGGGACAAGAAGGCTGTCATTAAACCTTAATGTCACAGAATGTCTGGTTGTACATGATGTCATATTAAATTAACCATTTAATCTCAACAAGTCCATGTGAGACCGAATAGTGGTAATGTGAACATCACAGTAACATCTATCTGCACATGCAATCGGCTTGGTATAGAATACTCGGACCATCTCATCTCACAAATAATTTATGAGCTTTCTCTCTGCAATACCCATCCCATAGTGTCCAGATTTGTTTGTTCTTCCAAAGTGAGCCATGGCAGGAGTTAAACAATAATGCCTCCGAATTTATTCAGTCATGTAGCAAAATAATTCAATTACAAAAAAGAACTGCGAGAGAATTCCTCTATCATGTCAAGTTGTATAATACGTACAGCAGTAATAAGGTCAGGAACTCGACAAACCCAGTCAAGCGCACAAGCACGTTGATGTCCTCTGCAAAGCATTCAGCAGACTTCTTTAAACGTTAACGTTGACTATTGAATGAAAGCCATAGTGTCAGATTTAATCTTTTATGCCAAGCAATAATATACCGACAATTATTCTATTGATACCAGTATTCTTCCAATCCAGCACAAATATTTAGAGCCAATGAAAGGGATTGAAATAGAATGAATGAGTATTCTCGATTTCTGGCTAAAATGTGACTGCTTTTGGTTGATAATGACCTTTTACACAATGATAAGTGGTGTTGCCATTGTGAAACTGACCCTCGCAACAGACTACTTTTCAGTTTGAGAGTAAATGGTGTACACATGAACAACCACCTATAGCTTCTGCAGCAGTGCACGAGCAGGACATTAAGAGAAGGTAACAATAAGAAATAGGCATTTGACCATGTTTTCCAACAGACATGGAATTCAAAATCATTTGAATTGAGGGTCTGTCTTAAAGTCCATGCCCAAGTAAAGTCAAACCCAGTCCAAAAGAAGAAAAATTGTCAACATTACAAAACAAGCTAGTCGTAGAGATGAAAAGTGAGAAGTTGATGTTGATTGTTCACCTAACATCTTCTTTCAGCTATTCAACCATTCCTTCCTTACCTTTCTTTAGGCAGGAAAACAAACTTACACAACAATGATAGAAAAGTTGAAAAATCCTACTACCCTTACCCACCCAACTGCGAGATACATTACATACAAGTGTAGAAAAGATATGTTTTATATGTATGTAATGTGTGTTACACGTTACCTTTGGAAAATTGAGGGTTTGTTCTCCCAACTCTTTCAATAATACTCAATACCAAGACAAGCCAAGAACCAGACCAGGTAAAGTAAAGGCCAATCAAATCTTGGATGTTGGATAGATGGAACATGGCTGGGACGAATAAGAAAGATGTCTTGTTGGAAAACGAAGACTTCAAGAACCCCCACGATGCGGCACGATGCCCACCAAAGAAGTTGGACGGACTTCCCACGTGGTGACTGCAATGTTAGAAAACTCTGAGATTGAATATTATTATTATTACTGCACACCTTCTCAATCTCTCTTTATTACTTTCTTAGTCACTCTTTCCCCTACTCATTATTACCCTGTTCTTGGTTTTATAACTTCATCACTGACTAGTATAGTCATAATCGGTACATCTGCAACCGTGTAATATCTTCAAAGAGTTAATTTGAGAATAGAATAGTAGGATGCATTGCATATAGTGGTATCTGTAGTAGTCCACCCATCCATATTGGTTGCATTTGGATTTTGTATGACGAGGTTGCTCATCCGGAAAAAAATCACGAGCAAAGTAAAAATGATATTAAAACGCCCTGGAGAAGAAGTAAATGCTTTGAGATAACTCCCAACGTCTCAACGTAACGTGACTTACGATATTCATTGGGCTCAAGGGGGAAGAAGTTGGTTTGTATTTTTGTTTTCAAACAAGATAGTTGTTCATGAAGACGAGTGCTGCATGCATACAACTTTATGCCAGGTCATTGTTGTTTTGTCTAAACAAAATGATCGACTGACCAGGCCCGACTTTGGAAAGGCTGGTATAACATATTGAGCTGACGCTTATAAAAGTTGCTTCTGTATGTATAGGATAAATGAATTCTTTTAATGGCAAGCTCAAATCGCTTTATTTGGAATTTTTCTGATTTATGGACAGATCGAATGTTTACGTAGTAGTGAGGCTTTGGATGATTCTTCTCCGAGGGCAATTACAAATTGACAGTTTCATTTTTTAAATATTGACAGCTTTCCATATTGTGGAAAGTTTGTGGTTTGGAGCTTTTTTAATGCATTGTACTATGATGACTTAAATCATGAAAAACATATCATTAAGTCTTTAATTCTATGGCCGTAAATGAAATAATTGTTCCTGCCAAGCAATTACTTATTGTGACTTATGTATGCATGCTTATCCAAATTTTAGAGATTTTAATTACTATCCAGCCGTATCTCATTGTATTACTAATATGATTTGATAGGATTATAAGGTGGTACTTTGTACCACCTATGGACCGTTTCCTTTTCAACCCGATGCGGTCTCGAATCGTATGAAATGATAGAGTAGAATGGGATTGATGCTGCTTGGTGGGTCTCCGTTCTAGATCCTTTAATCCCTGTTTTAACTAATTAGCAGACATGTTTAATTATTTTTCAATTTTCCTGTTCCGCGTTGTGTCTACTTGTTGGACCAGATGGGATATGTATGTATTCCTCAGAATTGTAACTTTTGAACTCAACATGCATCTTGTACTGACCCAATAATTCATGTGGCTGGTGGAGTAAGGAGCTATAGTTTTACCACATAAAGAAGGTTTTACATCCATGAATGCTTATACAGAGTACCTGTTACCTGGATCACTACAGGGTATCAAATTGACGAGGAAGGATATACAACCAACCTAACCTTGTGTGCCTTTCATACGAATGTGTTTAAAAATTCCTTCTGCTTGCTTTCGATTTTTTTACTTCTTCCATTAATACTACGAGGAATGAAAGACAAAGGGAAGATGCCATGTCAGACATACGATTATGACATTATGTGCTGGATGTTAGAACTCGAAGACTGACTTTTACTACTCACTCGGACGTGGTTGCAGAAGGTAAATCTATGTCAGGAGGTGGAGGCAGCATTACACCACATTGCTGTTCATTTTTTGATTTTACGATGAAGACGGAAGCAAATAACATCTTGGGATGGGACAAGGATAATAATAGTCTTTCCCTTTAATATGTTCAGCCATTTTCTCTATTTGTTCTATTAATGAGCACGTTGCGTGGTCTTCGCTTTCCATGAGCGAGATCCAACTTGCAGACGCTTACCCACCTGGAAGGTGGGCTGACTTGGACTTTTTAACTGCTTCTCAATTTTAGAAACGTAATAAACCGCAACGCTTACTTTATTCTTCCCAGATTGAAGTGAAAAGTATTAGCCTTCTTTTAAAAGCGGTTTTGAGGATTGGCTATACTCCGAAATTGAATATATTTTGTTGGATAATTAAAATTCAATACAGAAGCTTGAAGGGAATATATTTAAAACTTCTATGGGTCATCCCACTCCCACTTTTCGTGCTACTGCTTACCGTAGTATAAAAAACACAGAATTTAAATTCAAGAATCAATCTTGAAGGATGGTTGCCACCGATGAACCTATGATATGAAAATTCCTCTTAACGTGTTTAAAGAGAGACAGAACAATGCATTGGCATGATTTAACAACGTCGATTATGTCAAATAAATCTAGTAGTTCAAAAGTTCACATGTAGTAAAGTCAAGAGGTGAAGTAAGAAGTTGTTGTATAATGTCAATGTGTGGTTTGCTTTGATATTGTGATGACTGATGTATCTGCAGGTGGAATCATTAATCATTCATCAACTAGTTGGAAATGTGAACACACGTACGTCTAGAACTGCCCACAACAAAACATGTCACTCTTTGTAGACATACCAATTTGTAATTTAATTTAATTGCAATTGCAATGTTGTTGATTAAACCACTAATTAGGCAATATGACAATCTGCAAAGAGAATTATACATATTTCGACATTCGAGCAAGAAATTTACAAATCACTGTGAATTGTATACAAATATATGTACATTTATTCGTTGGGCAGACAAATGTTTTGGGAGTAATTGCTTATTTGTGAGTAAAAGGATGTTCATGTTTCCCAGCACAGATAAGTGCATGCATGCTGATAATACAGCAATTTTGCTAACATGGCTAAAAGTCCCCTGAGGTTATTTGTTATTTCTTTGCAAATTAAAGCTCTTTTGCTTTTCATTTTCAAATATGAAAATCTCTTTGGTTGTGTAATTATCTGTGACAAGCTGATATTTTAGCTTATTTGCTTGAGAGAGAACTTATTTGGAAAGATTGACAGCTAAGACTTAAATTGTTTGGTTATGTTGCTAAACTATGACACAGGATTTGTATTTATGCTCGCCTACACGGGTTTATAATACGCAAAAGTGGATTAATTTAATGGGCAAACCCAACCAAACAATTCTAGACAACTAAATATTAGTTCTTTCAAGTTTGTTGTAAGGAAGGATGATGATGAACTAACGACATATTCATTGGCGTGTGTGTGGCAATTTAGCGTTTCGCCACATTAGTCAGATATTTTGCTCGTGTACGTACGTATACCTAAATTCTTTCTGAACCTTTGTTTCCTTCCACCAACAACTATGAAATGAAATGAATGATAAAATTTGCTGGTGGCAGGTGTTGCTAGCTGTAGCATAATTGATTTTAATTACTCACGCACAGCTTTTCAATAATTGGAATCCAAGAGTAAATATATACCAATTAATTTATTAGCTTAACGACATTTCAACCATGTATGTATAACCCGCATTTACCCCAGCTTAGCTTTAAGGCTATGAATTGAATTCCATCAGACTCGCTTTCTTTGTACACGACACAATTTTGGGACAATTGCTGCTATTTATTATCTAATAAAATTCAAAGGTAAATGTTGATTTTGATTATTAGCAAACAGGTAAAAAATGAAATCAGTCAGCAATAAATACACAAACCATAAAAATTGACAAGACAATGGCCTGTTGTTTCAGAGGGTAATAATAAAAGGGCGTTTGGCAAATGAGTCTTAAAGAATACAGATTTATGGAGTGGCTGGCTACCAGTGCGGTGGGTAGGAAAGTCATATCACTTCCACTCACCTAGTTGACTTTTGCCACAGATTTATGACCCAAATAAAACTCAAATATGTAAAACAAACAATGCGTTGATGGGTGTCCAATGATTCGAATCCACAAATGTGCTGGATCATGAATGTCACCCAAATAAGGCAAAACATTGGTTTTGATGCTTTTACCACAGGACAACCACACATAGTCCTTTGTTTACTGCATACTGCAAATTGATGGTCCATAATAAACGCTGTTGACCCCGCTTTAAAGGCTTCTTCTCAACATAAAGAGTACGTTGTTGATTATATACATACAACTCTGTGCAGTGGTAATATGGTTGCTGCAAGCAAACCAATTTCAATATGTACCACAATCCCTCACGACAACTTAATTAGAAACTTTCATCAATTTTTCAAAGACTACAACTTTTCAGGAAAGTGATTACTTGCATTGCTAAAACGTAATCAATCATTTATTTTTAACAAGCTTACACCACTAGACAAAAAGCTGATGATGTAATTCTTAAATTTAAAAAGCTGCACGCACTTTGACTCAAGTAATCCAACTTTTTCTAGTTTAGCGAGAAGGGTCACCACCAACCACCATAGACATTCTCATTCTTATTGTATACCAGATATACATTATGAATCCTAATGCAATTTTGTGTAATCTATTGTTATTACTATGAATGAGAAGAGCGAAAAGCCAACATAAAGATCTTTACTCCAATCTGCCTCGAAAATGCTTTGTTACGCAGCTTGGCTTGAGTACATTCTATTACTTTTTACCAACAAACTCCATGTGCTTATAAGAACCATCTTTATGCACAATACATCACATTTACTTAAGCATGTATAGTATCTGTAGTAGTAGCATCCCACAACTACTGTCTGTGCAACTTTTTTAATGGTGAATGTGTAATGGTCGTATAGAAAACAGATGAGCGTATTATTCACTCACCCCTTTCTTAACTCTCCAAGAATTCCAGAACAAAATTACTTACTTTCTTAAGAAGCAGCAAAGCAACTTCTCTCCAAGACTGCTGAATGAAATTGACTCTGCTAACTGCATTCATGCTTACTACTACTGGTTGGTTTAACCAACTTGGTTCCTTGAATGCATAGCGTTGTTTTGGTTGGGAGAGGTAGTTTCATAGTAGATCGTAGCGCAAGTTCCTTAAACTGTCTTCTCAATTTTCACTGGAATTTCTTAAGTAGAGTTTTGATTTATTTTAATGTTCTCTTGTGGCAAATAAGCGCTTTTCTACTCCATTGCTATTCCTTCCGTACTCTTCTTCCACTATGTAGGAAAGTTGGTTGAGATATGTGGGAATTTCTTTCCAGT
>JAQIWQ010000992.1:0-12659 GCA_034695825.1 Folsomia inoculata
GTCCCATCCCAACATCCTAGATTCAAAGCAAATTTAATGGTACTTATGCTTGGGAGATTTGTTTAGCTTATAAATTAAGACAGTTGACAGCACGTGGCCTAACTAAACGTTTGTGTTGTTGTCGTTGATCGAAAACTGTGTTAGCAAGCGACAGCTGCCTACAAATTGAAATTGAGGGACCTATTTTAAGAAAGAGGTAGGAAATATTTTTCTGTCTTTCAAAGGCAACAAAGAGTATACAACGGAGAAAGTCACTTTTGCCACTCGGTCGGGCTTTGTCGTACATATAAATATGAGTATGGATTTCGATCGATTTTCTGTCACACGACTTGACTTCTCCATGCCTCACGTTCAGAATCTTCTCGCATTACTGTATGTATATGTATAACATAAACATTTATAGTATAACTGGAGTTGGAGTCCAACAACTTGCTTTTCACAACGAGGCGGATGGATAAATTCGCACAACATCCCAGTTATTGTTACATTTCACTACACCCACTGCTCATCTTTGACTTTAATTCGTCAGTAACTGCGCACGTAATGCCCTCCAAACCGTTATGTGGTATTTGCGCTGTTTGATACGATTTGTTTAGAACACAGCTCTCAAGTCCAAATTAGCTTTCATCCTCCTTTCTCCTGATGTAAATTGATGGTGGGTGGGTGGCTAAACTACACATGTTGAATATGCGAGCGAGAGAACTACATATTTCAGTACATTTCTCAACAGTCTCCAGCGAATTGAAACTGGTTATCGCACACACGTCATCAACGAGTGACTTTTGCATTACTTTGAGTAGGTGTCCCAGTTTTTGTAAGCTAAAAATTTGGATAGCTTTCACTCTTTATTTAGTGTAGCGTTCATTCGTCATGCAACTTTTCTAATGGTCAGAAAATTGAACTCTGCTTCATCCCCCAAAACAAATTGCTTAACTTTCATTCCATGTACATTTTATGTAAATGAAATTGTAATGTGTGAGAGAATAGAATCAGGAGAAAGAAGAAATTGAACATGTTGGCAAAGCAGAGCGGAGCATAGCTAAAAAAAGATATTCAGAGATAGCAAGTAGCAGCTGTGACTTGGTGACATCGACCTGACCAATGGCATCTCAATATATACGGCATGGGAAAAGGGCTGATTTAGCAAACAGGAAGTTTATTTTTATGGAATCATTGATCCAAGATGTCTCAGCTCAGGATGATTTGAGCATCATTCGAATTGGATTGAACCTTTGAATGTGGAACAACGGAACAAGACAAGTTGCATGTCATGTTATTGTTCTTCCTGGGTGTGAAGTAAGTCGAATATACGGTGCATTAAACCTACGTCGTATATGTATATTTTGAAACAGTCAACTTTTTAGAATAAATTGAGAAGTTATTAAATGCTAGTGATAAACTAAGTAAGATAGGGGCTAAGGAAAAGAGTGAGGTTTAAAAGAAATGCATACCAAACTTCCCTATGACTCACACCTGCCTACTAAATATGACCTAAACCACGGGTCTTTATCTGGCAGTTGCACTTACAAAATGCAATAAAAGCAAGTTCCATACCCTCCAGTCTCGACTGATTACTCATCTTATCGATCGCTTCCGGAATGCAGTATTTTTGGATGGTATATTTTCATATAATGACACAACTTTCCTTTTCCTAATTGTATGTCAGGTTATATCATGTTTTTATTACCGCGGAAGAACCACCGAGGGTTATCATGCTTATCGTATCATGTATCATGTTGAATAAATACATGATAAGCAGATAGTGACAGTGTTTGACATTGTGCCAATTCACACATCCATTCTCGAGTGTAAGCGCCACCTAAATTTACACATGAAAAAGAGTTGGGAAAAGTTGATCTTGTAAAACAAAGAGGTTGTTCATATGCTCTAAGCTTGTACGATTCTGTTTGAAAACTGAGTTAAGTTGACGAAATGTTTATTTGATGTCATCCGATGTGCCTGTTGCTAAATGAATTTAATATTTTCAGGTGGACCAACGTGATGTGCCAGGAATCGATTGTGCCTACTTGGCGATGGACACCGAGGAAGGTGTGGAAGTGGTGTGGAACGAAGTTCGTTTTTCAGAGGTATGAAACGTGCTTTATTGTTGAGAAGTAGTGGGAAGCGTACACTACAGGGTTTAATTTACTTGTTGTATTCCAGAGAAAGAATCTTAAGGCTCAAGAGGAGAAAATACGACAAGTTTTTGATAATCTGACTCAACTCGAACATCCTAATATTGTGAAATTTCATAAATACTGGATGGAAACCAACACCGATAAGCCTCGAGTGAGTTGATAGAAACCATTTTTAATATGTCTAATCTAAAAATCTGACTAAACATAAGCTGATAATTCGACTCAAAAGGTGGTTTTCATCACGGAATACATGTCTTCGGGCTCCTTGAAACAGTTTCTGAAGCGGACTAAAAAGAATGTCAAAAGGTTACCTCATCAAGTAAGAGCACGTCAAAATTAATCCTATTTAAACCGAACCATGCAAGAGCAAAAAAAATATTGACTGAACTTGTAAATATACCAAACTTAAATTCATTTCAATATTTCAGGGATGGAAGCGTTGGTGTACCCAAATTTTATCAGCTCTAAGGTATGATGGTGATATGTATTTTGTTGGGATGCACGCTAAGTAGTTGTTGAGTGATACATTTATTGGCCTTTTATATACTTAGCATATCAATTTGAATTGTATAGTTTTGCACCATTTAGCTATTGTATTTAGCTATTTAGCCATTTTAAATCGAATCGAATCACTGCTCAGGATCGATTGCCAACTTTTGAAGATAGTTCAGCAATGCACTAAGCAGCTCATAAAGTTTTTTCCAGTTTTTTGTTAGTTTTGATGTTTTATTTTTAGCCGAGGTCAAAGAAATGACACCGAGTTGATTGAGAAAGCTGTGGTTTCGACATAACTTGTTGAGCATATTAGACATTTTGTGAAACCTTGCTTAATATTTATTCGTTCATTTACAGATATCTGCATTCCTGCTCACCCCCTATCATTCACGGGAACCTAACTTGTGATACAATTTTCATTCAGCACAATGGTCTTGTCAAAATTGGTTCCGGTGAGTCATTTATTTTCTCAAGCAACAGCTCTACCGAAGAACCGGTCGATGACTTAAAAATCAGATTAAGAGATTTCAAGGAAACTCAAGTCATGCATTGGACATTATCCCGTGTTTTATATCTTCACCAAGATACGCCAATGTCATGCTTCTTCTAGCACATGCGTTTGTTTAGTGTATTGTCGGAAATTTTATAACGAGATTTTAGTGTATTATACATTATACGGGTTATTCAGGTTAGTCGTTTCTGTGATCTAAAGAAGGCTTTCATTCAATCTAAGAACCATTTGTTTGCCCGTATGTCGTATGACGATGAAATAGAGATTATCTTGTGGCGACATATTGTCTGACAAGCGCAGCTTGAAGAATTTGGACCAGGAATACGGAAGTATGAACTATATGACGGGTTTCATACTAATGAAGATTTAGGAGCCCGTTAGATTTACTGTTCAGCTTCTCTATCAAATCGTCAAACGCAGTAGACAGTGAAGGAAGACATTATTTCTTGAGTGTGTTATGCAATTTAAAAAATGTTCTATATTCTGTACACCGTAAAATGAAAATTTGGCATTTGTCCAGGAAAAATGTTTGGTCAGATACCTTATATTTTTCTATTCGACTTTCAACTTTGAGGAGAAATGGTCCGGCTAATGGTTGACTGTGTTTTTGTAAATGACAACTTTACATCTCTCACGAAAAGCCTTTGCCGAGGAGAGTTTAAAGTATTTTTTTGGCAAAACTAATGTATGTATTTCTTTTGTTGGGACAGTGGCCCCTGACGCTATTCATCACCACGTCAAATCATGCCGGGACAACATTAAGAATATGCACTTCGTGGCTCCAGAATACTCAAGTAAGTTTCCGATTTTCTATAGTTTATCACGTTAACTTTTTGAAATTTTTCCTTATTCAATTCTACCGTAATACTTCAAAATGAAATTATCTTAATGAATCGATGCGTAAAGCGTAGAGAAAGTGTCAAAAGTGCTTTAATGGTTAGTGGGATACGTGGAGGATGATACTAGGCCAAGATGTTTGAAATTCTGATTGTTCATTGGGTTTATACGTTTGCAAATGCTTGTATTTGCTTATATGTGCACGTACCTCAATCTTAAGAACGTTAACACCAGTAGGCAAGTATCTATTACAACTCACAGCATCCCGTTCATCTCCGGAACAGTGCCTACCTTGCTCAACTCAACCGTTCTTGACTTGCCTTTGACGATAGTGTCTTATATTCTCTCTTGAACATTTATTTTTACTCTTCTGATTGAACTCTACTCTTCCCTCTTTAAATCTCTATCAAGAACTTGCGAATTCGGTTTTATATTCTGTTTGAAATCGGACTTACAAATGTATTAATTAATCTTGCTGAGTTCAATTCGTACCATTCGCGAATGACTTGTCAGACAGTGTGGCACCAACACATTAACCGCTTTAGAGGCGTGTTCACGATGTATTTTGCATACGTTGCACTTAATGTGTAATCCAGTGATCAGGTTTGGATTAAAATCATTATATTTGTTCTTATTGTGAGGTTGTCAGTCAAAACATTGGATAGTGAAATTCAATTAATGTTGTGCATATTAAATGGCAAAAAGAGTGTTTGAAGTCGGTATGAATTTTTAAGATCGTTTTTATGCAATATTAATATATTAATATTAACTTATATGCTTACAGAATCATCTTCATCACTCACATCCAAAGCGGACATTTATTCCTTTGGTATGTGTGCTCTGGAGATGGCTGCATTGGAGATACAGGGAAATGGAGATTCAGGGACACTAGTCACAGAAGATCACATCAACAGGACGATAGAGTCCTTAGAACAAGAACAGGAGACGCCATTACACGACTTTATCAGAAAGTGCCTCCAATCTGAACCGATTGACAGACCCACGGCACAAGACCTTCTCTTCCACCCTGTGCTTTTCGAAGTTCCTTCTTTAAAGTTACTATCGGCCCACGCCCTGTTAAAGGCTGTTGGGTGTCAGAACTTATGTAAGCACAAATTATTTTATATTTTATAATTATGTTAACAACTTGCTTTAAATTTGTAGCAAACATCTCGGAAACTATCAGTGATGAAGTTCTACTTCGACATTATGGACCAGATGTGGTTGTCGCAGAAATTAAACGACACACCCCGACTGAAAGTGAAGAAGGCCAAGAAGCCCATCCCACATCTATACAATGGAAGATGTCTGATGTGCCAGTTTCTGAAAAATTAGAAAAATTTGTAGAAGATGTAAAGTAAGTCATTATTTTTTTACATTTTTGGGATATATTATATACTACTGGTATCTAGTATCTATTGATTTAATTTATATTTAGTTAAATCACTGTTTGCGAATTTTAAAGTGAAATGTCTTTGTAATCTTCTAGGAGTTCAAGCGTCAACTGATTTTCATTAATTTTGTCCACTAATGTAGGGACCTTGTTTTCTGCAGAACTTAATTAGGTTTCTTGTTTTGCATTACAGATTTGGAATATATCCACTAACGTGTTTTGAGCTTCCGCAACCACTACCTCCAAGACAGCAAGCTTCCAGTCCAGAAGTGATCGACAGCGTAAAGTCCACTAGCCCAGAACCATTTGACAATGAAAACCGTCGCGTTGTTAACATGATGTGTAACGTCAAAGCTCGAGACGAAGGCCCTGGATTACTAGTACTAATTCTTATTTCTTTTCCCATTTCATTTTTCCCTTGATTTCTAAATGTTTAGTGAGTAGCACTTAGTCTAGACAGTTTGAAAAACATTTTTATACATGATGATAATGATGATAAATGTACAATATAAATGCAAATGAGTGCAATTTTCAGTAAGGTATTTGATCCTGTGGGTAAGTTTTGTCTTCAATTTTGTTTAATTTGTTCTAGATGACAATTCTGGTCAGAATGGAGGATAAGATGAACCGTAAGGGGAAGCGAAGGTGGAATGGGATATGTGATTTGGAGTGATTTAGCGGTATTTATATGAGTACGTTTTTATAATACACAAAGTAAGGGAATTCGGTGCGTAAACAAATAGTCATCTCTAAATTAACCCTGCAAGAAAGTGGCTGTACATCCAATGATGGTAAACTGGCTGCGCTGGGCCAACAAACCCCTTGAAACCATCTCGCCCAAAAAATCATTCAAACACTTATTTGGATTCCTACCTGGTTTTGAAGAAACAATTGACCAAGATTCAAATTGAAGTTGATAATGGAGATTTACAAAAGTTGGTAAAAGAGGGGGTTTGTTTAAATAATATGGTCAAAGGGCGTCTCCCTTTGGCACCGAGAATACCAAATTAGAGTAGAACTGACCCCTGCAAACAGTGTACAAAATCACCTCCAAATCACTGCCCCATTGGTGCCACTATATATTCACAAGTACAGAACTACAGAGAATAACCTAACAAATAATAATGTTTACAGGTCAGTTGTCGTGTGTTGTTGATGAGACTGATACTGCCTTCGAGTTATCGAATGAGCTAGTGTACCATGGATTTATTCATGAGGCATAAACAATTTCTTCAATAATATATGACTTCTTTTTGTTTGAAATGAACCCGACCCAACCTATTTTGTTGTTTTGCTCTTGCATTTTTTTACCTTCACATATTCTTTTTTATAACTGATGAACTGTAATTAGTTAAAACAGACTAATCAATCAGTTCAATTGATTAAATGAAAAGGTTCGGGTTATTTCAAACATGTCATGTGGGGGCGTTATTGAGAGGTAGAGTCGCACGCAGTTAGTAAATTTCATTTTTATGGTCTCAGGCTGATCGTGATAAATTGGCACATTTGATTGAGGAGTCCCTTTACAACAGACTGAATGGAATAGAGCGAACGTCACAAATCAATCTCACCATGCCGTCGCCACCAACGCTTGCATCCCATGGAATCAATGGGAATAACGGCAGCCCGATCTTTTACCCAGTGCCAGTCAGCTCAGTACCCATAAATCCTGTTAGCTAGTTGCTGTTGCTATTATTCAACTCACCCAGCCATTTTTGATCAGCATCACAAAATCAGCCGTGTTACCTTCATCACGTCCCCCCCCATCCATCATCACTTGTCTTTTAACGTCGGATGAAGCGTTCCATCCAACCGCATTTTGTTGGCGTGTAAATCCCAGCTCCAGTGAACGAAAAGAAGACGCGTCTCATGAATGATTACTACTTCTGTCTCGTACTGCTATGCATAAGCAAAAGTTATTAAATACTACATATATTATTCTCCAATGCTGTACATTGCACAATAATAGTTTGAAATTGTTTTTTGAGTAAAATGAATGAAATTAAGACAACAGGAAGAGCTAATAGGCTAGCTCGAGATCTGACTCAAGTCAATGAGCTTCAGATAGTTTGAGTAGTGTTTGATACGTTCGCTATGTAAGATTTGAAATATTCTATTATTTGCCATGAAATTACTCAATTACATTTTAAGTCGCAACGGGATTAAATGTGCACAACACTTTATTAATTAATTTCTTAGTCCAAATGAGACTCTACCCCACTACTACTGCACCTACTACCCACACGCCGTTTGAATCTGATCCCCTAATACCTTCTATCTAACCAACAATTTTAACCCAATCATCATGAAAATATTCCAACCGTACTACGACGGATAATATGCAAAATGCCACTTGTGTATTAAATCTAATTTTTTAAATAAATCTGCTAAACGCTATCTTCGTACCGCATTCTTGTCAATATAGCAAAGACTTATGCCAGAAAATAAAATGAAACGAAAAGAAAGTAAACTCCGAACTTTGCTCTGAAAAATAAAAATAAAAGTTGCGCAAAGCTATATCCATTTCGTACAAACTTTATTCTCCGTTGAGAAGCATTCATTCAATCGGCGAAATTTTAAATCTCCAACAATTTACTCAACACATCAAACTCAACAATCCTAAAAATGCTTCAAATATTAGAGGTAAGCAAGGTAGGTGTGATGAAGAGTATTTTTTAAAAATTCTATAGCTTATATTTCAACCACTGTATTACGCGTATTGTGGTTGGAACTGTTGCTGTTGCTGCTGAGGCTGTGGAACAGGTCTCCTTTGTTGCGCAGGGCGTGGTCTGGCGTTAATGACTCCCTGAAGTTGTTGCTGAGGTCCTGGTCCCTCTCGTTCTGCCTCCTCTTCTTCCTCCTCCAAATTCTTTTTATTGGGGTCACAAGGGTTACCTGTGGAAGAGTAAAAGGTACATGGTCAGCCCAACGTGGAAATTAATATTAGCAGGTTGAAGTTGCTTCCTTACGTACCGCTTTGGTACTCGTATTCTCGCTTCTGGCCATCAGGGTCAACATAGCCATATTTTCCTCTGACAACACAATCCGCTCCGATCGTTTCCTCCTGGAATCACAATACAGATCAAATTACATTGTTGTTTTTTGTGTTGAGTTTACCTAGAGAAGGTAAATCTTACCTTAAAGGTACCGTCCTCATTTTCATAACCTTCAATGACATTTTTATTATAAGATTAAGTTGTGTCACATTATACTTATTGTATTTCAAAATAACGAACCCCAAGTAATTGATCCATCATCATTATTTCGCATGTATCTGTTCACAGTTTGGATTGGTGCAGGGGTGGTAAGTCGGGTGCGTTTTCCGTCCAATCCGTAGGACGCTATTTGCTGTCCTCGAGACTGCTGCTGCAATGGGGCAGCGGATTGTTGGTTAACGCGTTGAGGCTGGGGTTGAGGTACGTACTGTTGAACTGGCTGAGCAGTCGCAGGTTGTCGTTGTGGAACTGGTTGTCTCTGACGGGCTGGGGCTTGTGGCTAAAAGAATGAAAAGAAATGGATGCTTTAATATTCCAGACTCCTGGATGACACTGACACAAATCTTTAATTTATGAATATGCCCCACCTGAGGCTGAGACTGTGGAATTACCAATCGTTGTGGTCCCTGGGAGAAAGAAATTGGTTGAGAAACTCGGGCAGGTGCGCGTTGGATCGGTCGCCCTGTGACTTGAATTTGTGGCTTTGGAGCCTCTTCTTCGTCATCATATTCTTCATACTCATCATCAGCAGGGGATGAAGTGGTGGCCCTTACTTGGGTCACGGGTCCCCTATTTTGTCCTGGGAATTGCGATCCGCCGGGTGGAAACCCAGCGAATGCAGGTGGGGCAGCTGAGGGACTTCCTTGTTGAAGAAGAATGGGTTGCGGTGACCTGTAAGCACCTCCACCTGGCGCTTGACCCCTGCTCCCTGCATCTCCTGGGCCAAATGTGAGTTGTTGTGAGTAACTTGGGCCGAAATTAGATTGACTAGGGGGACCCTGAGGACCGCCATAGGTGACAGGGCGTGGACCACCACCACCACCTAGTTGGACACCTCTTTGTGGGGATCCGTAGGTAGAGGCCAGGAGGCACATCTAATCAAGAAAGCCTTTCATTCAGTATTCAATATAGGATTATTACGTAAAATCCATTATCCCATCATGGTGCATTGAAAGTGAAATAGTTAAGTAATATCTCATAGCCGTTAGATAAGAGATAGAGGAAGCTAAACAATAATGCAAAATAACAATTTGTCTCAATTCCTCACAGCTTGGGTGCAACCGAGACACGAGGCATATTGAGACATAATTATATACATCACTATTATTAACATTATACAACTTCTATTCTACACCATTCTCCCTCATGTAGACCCATAACAATCCAATTTTGGGTTTGGCTTTTTGTTTAGCAATAAATATATTCGAGATGATCTAGTTGATAGCGACCGTCAACGTTTTGAAATAAATCTATTATGCCTTCTTTACATGTCTTATCGTAGCCTCAGGTTGCCTTCTGAATTTATGCGGATGCAATTTTGTTTTCATTTTATGGGGTTGGGAATGGCCCATTTCGAAGTCGTTCAACACAAATGGATTTTAGCGAAATGGCAGATGACAATGATGCAAACCATCCGTCCGTGGACATCCATCCATCACTTTTAAAATGTATATGCACCAGTTTTCAATATTCGTTCGTATTGTTTGGCTTGCATTATGCATTTACTTTACACAGCAGCAATAAATGAGATCGCATCAGGAGCACTTTGTGTAGTGCGATCATTTATTTAACGAGAGCAAACTGCAGCTCATACACACTCGACCACTTTCACTAATTTCTTAAGAATTAATAATGAGATCTGTCTATGTGTATATAATACTTGCAATAACAAGGCTTATTTTATCATGAATGATACACATTCGTTGTTAGCTAACGAGTTAACCTCAATGCAAATTTTTTGGACAATAAGAACCAACAATGCGGTTAGAAAGAAAGATACGACCAAACGATAAAATATCGTCAACAATTAGATTAGGTTTACGATTTCATTCTATAAATTTCAACCATTACGGATTTATCGTTGCAAGTTCGACAAATGTGAAATGAAATGCATGAGACATATGTCTTGTCATTCTGCATACAATTGCAATTTGGGCAAATAATTTTATGTCATGCTTGGATACCACCACAAAATCAGAGTTAGTCACTCTTGTTCCACAAATGAAAATATTTGCCCAGTTTCAGTGAACTCGGCTTAAATTTAGCAATTTTTCACTTTTGCGTACCACTAAAAACTCAAAAACATGATAATGATGCCAACCAGACAGTCAAGAATCAAAGTTGCACCGCTTGCCAAAAAAATATCTCGTGTCTAATTGACTTGAACTATCATTCTGCTGAGGTGTAGATTTGTATTTAGGTAGAAAAAGGTTGAAATCGAAACTGAAATGTCATTTTCCTTCGGCATAAAAACGGCATTGGTGCATGAAGTAGACCTTCACATTTGTGCTAAATCTCATGTTTTCGCATCTTGCGATTAAAGAAATTTTGGAAATTAACGCGATTAAAGATGTTGCAGTTTCGTAAACCAATACTGTATCCGCTTGCCTTCATGTGGAACTTGGCCACGATCTTCAAATATTTTAGCCCTTTATATTTACGCATTTCCGTTCGAGTGAACCCCTTGAACGTTTAAAACTCATTTTCATTTTCAATATCATTCACCGTACGGTCTGCATGCAGTTCTGACGATGATTTAAGTACAGAGAAATCTCAAAAGCTTTTCCATATTCGCCTAGATTTGAGTAATAAAGAAATAAATTATTATTGGTGATAATCGCACTACAAATTTCTTCTTATTACTCATCCTCAGGCGATTTATGCAAATCCAATTTACAGTCTGTTGTAATAGCCAAGCAATAAAATATGCCTGAGATGAGTGAGATGTGTATCTTGAGTTACAGAACAAACTAAAACAAACACCTTCCTCCTGCCCCTTTCACAAAATTAATGGGTAGCAATTAAAGATGAAGAGATGTGTCAAATTAGTGCGGACTTGGAAGAAAGTTAATACCACGACCAAAGTCCAACGCGAATCTTGTTAATCAAGTTGATTGTGTGGAGGTAATACAAATTAAAATACTTGTAATAATAGGCAGGAAAAGGGAAACCAGCAATCAAGGCAAGACAATAATTCAGACGCTAATTAGAACCTGCAATGACAATTTGTACTTAGCAAAATACTTGAACCAGATCATATCACCGTGTTCTTACTCATGTTCTTGAACGACGAGCATTTTTGCATGTCATGAAATTTATCTGTCTGTATTTCCTTTTGTATCTCTCTCTCTCTCTTTAACATTGCAACTATTTAACTTATTTTTTTCTGTAAAATTTGCTTATTTTAACAACCGCAGACATGATCCCATTTTGTCCCGAGATTTGTTATTGAAGCAATTTGTTTTACTGAAGGCTAAGGGTGAAACGAAACGCATGAGCCGATGTGTCACAATCATGGACAGCAGTGTCAAAATGAGAATAATTTCGCGTAATGCGATTTCTTAGAATGACAAACTGAAACATTTGTAAGAAATAAACAGGAGAACTTACCGCAACTAGAAATCGACGCATTCTGCTCAATGTTGTTCAATCAGTCAGATCAATTTCACAAATTATATCAGTTTGTTTCTTTAATACAAAAACACGACCGTTCCACGCGGAACTCGAAGACTAACTGATCAAAAACTTTGAATTGATCAGGATTCTTGGCGTCGATTTGGACCTCTGAGCTTACCTACCTGATGTCTATTAGAGTGTAACCTCAACAGCTTTGCTACTGTTGACACCACTCACTGTGCACTAGTATGAATATTCAAATGTTGGCTATGAATTATGAACAAAATTGAATGAGGTAACGTAATGGGAAACTGCAGCAAGGGGTACTTTAAAAAATAATATGTGACTCATGTATCGTGTACCGTTGATTGATGAAATTAGATTGGTTTTGTGAGACAATCTGCAAATCCCTTTTCTGCTTTACTTTAGACGCTACGGTCTCTACAAAATAAGAAAGTCTGCGGCCAATTGAGAACTGAGCACATCATTCCAAATTCCTTTCACCTTTTATAGTAAGTTCCACGAATACATAAGAATAATGCGAAATGTGAAGCTGATGGTTGTGTAGTATTGAAACTGAAAGGTTGATCAAGGCATCAGTAGTTAAACCGGTCAGGTGAAGTTGATGAATTTTGCACTTGCACTGATCAATCTTCAAAATCTTGATTTTTCAT
>JAQIWQ010000993.1:0-12658 GCA_034695825.1 Folsomia inoculata
ACTGTTTGCACATCATCATATAACGTAACATTGTCTGGAACCTCTTCATTTATATCTCAAAGACGGGATTCTTAATTTAAAACAAACAATCCATAACTCCAATTTACAAGTATTCTAAGATGAATCAATAATATATTTATGATAATCATTAATTTACTTTTCTATGAATCTGCTGTAGTTTCCACCAATCTAAATTTATCTTCTATACAAAAACAATTGGTCCTTATGTTTTATAAGATCTACTACTTTCGCAATTTTTATTACAAAACGCTTGCATGAAACTTACGAATATGACTTTGACTAGTATCCAGTTTGTTTTGAATAAAATACATAAATTTAATTTCGATATACATTTCCTCAATCCAGTGGGGATAATTTTGAAGCCTTTTAGGTCCATTATTGTAGGCTATACATTCTGCATAGTGGTGTTCCGTTCTTCTGCCTGGTATCAATGTCTTTGGTACTCTGCTCATAACAATCGAATCCGAAAATTGGGGGCAATAACGATACTTTAATTTAAAACATCCTTTGAGGGGGATTCATCTCAATGATTAGGCTCAAACCAAAATGATTGGTTCACACATAATCACGTGATGCAGGTTATCATTTCATTCTTTGTCTCTCTTATAGCCTCAGGCCACAGGTCAGATCAGGTCAGAATGAGCTCAGTTAACTACATAGAAATCCATTTATGCAACCAATAAGAAAACCACATGGACACACTGACTGGTTCATGAGGTACAAAAAACTATTATTTAGTTTTGAAGTTGATGCCCTTGGACGGAGGGAGGAGGCGTTGTCAATCCATCAACAGATGGGTTGTGTCGGAGGTGAAAGTAGGACCCTTTCACCCATCAAAGCAATGTAAAAACGCCAAGACGGAGTTTCGACGTCGACACAGACACGGGATCATTGGCATGGCACTGCTGGCAAGGGTAGAGATACCCTAGGAGACAAGATGGGATGAAAATACTGAAAGGCTTCACGGAAGATGGTCCTTATCAAAATTAGTAAACCAAATTTCGACGTGTACTGTACTACTAAAATACTAAAAGAAAACATTTGCATATCTATCATTAATATATCTGTGCATATGATATTTTTCATGAAACAAAAGCCATACCAATCCAACAAAGATGAACAAAATCTTGCTCACCTCAACTCTTTCCGTCCAGCTCATATAAATGTCCTTTCAACTTGACCAATTGCTGCCAATCTTTTCTAATCAAACACTGATAAAACCTTTTTCAAACTATTAAAAAAATAATCTAATTTTTCGTGTTGTTTTTATTGAAATCAACCTTGTGAAGGCCTGTTGACCATGCTTATTCCCAGCAGGACATCCACTCCATAGACCCCATTCCCCTAAAAATATATGGTTGGTTTTGTTGGATAATGTGGACGAAGAATATCCAGAACTGAAGGAAACTGTCCAAAGCATCATACGATTTCCATTGTTTATAATCATTACTTCCAGAAGAAACAAAATTTTTCCTGGAGAAGCCCACCAATTGAAGCTCCAGTCCCTGTACACTATAAATGCCCAAACCCTAGTCAAAAATGCGCTACAAAGCAGTAGCGAATGTAGCGGACGTGATTGCTCTCTGCAAGTTACTTGGAAATCATGCACTAGCCCTGCAAATATCCATAGCCTATATTCGTGTACAACAGAACACTGGGCTTTTAGGCAGTGGTTACGGCATCAAACACTTCCTAAAGGACTTTCAACGCAGCAGCAAAGTGGTGATTCAACACCAACTTGAAATATCAGACATCAGACTACGACCAAACAATCTACACTATTGTGAACACCACAATGACATTCATTTCCAACAACCATGAGGCTATGGGTGTAATGGTTCAGCTGGTGGGAGACATACTTGGCCTGATCCTTCCCGATGGAATCCACATCAACATTCTGGATAAACTTGTACAAAGGGTTGCCCAAAATCGTCCATTACGTAACCAAATGTCAAGTCCCAACACCTCTGAGGACAATCCCGTATCATGGGCACCATATGAAACAGAAGAAGTAGTACGTAATCAAATGTCAAGTCCCAACACCTCTGAGGACAATCCCGTATCATGGGCACCACATGAAACGGAAGAAGTCGTACGTTTACTCGCCAAGTTTTCCACGGTCTTGGTCAGCGTGACTAATAACGTGGTCTCTGTACATCGTGTAGTGCAGGTTGTGTTTCGTGAAGAATTTGACTGGAAGGATACGGTTGAAATTCTGCTCAAACACACTGACCAGGAAGATTCATCATTGGAAGAACTACGGCAAATTATGTCCATTTGGGAGCACGCGGACCCTGAAATTGTCAAGAAAAATCCCGACTTTGCCCTCGGAATATTCCATCGCATGTGTGATCTTTCCCTTGTGCTTGAGTTAAATGGCTTTGCAGAGAACAACCACACCCTCCTCACGCAAATACTAGGACCAGATCATGAGGAAACGCTGAACATGGAGCATTCTGTGGCCTTTGCTTTGAATGAGGTTGGTGACTACGAGGTCAGCTTGATCAATGCGAGAAAATTGCTGGGATCATGTTTGGGAAAGAACATCCGTCCACCCTGGTCACAGCCTCTTTAATAACTTGCAGCCTTATGGATCTGGAGAGATATGAGGAGGCACTGGAGTGGGGAACTGAGGTGCTAGAGTCCAAGGTGAAAGTCCTGGGTGAAAACCACGAAGATGTGTTTATTTGCAGGAACGAAAAAGCACTAGTGTTAGATAGTCTTGGAAGGAGTGAGGAGGCATTGACAATTTTTCAACAAATGCTGCTGTGGGAGGAGGTTAACCTAGGCCCCTCTCACCCATCAACGCTCATGTCACTCCACAATATGGCCTATATTCGTTTTCGCCAGAAACGATTTGATGACGCCAAGACAGAGTTCGAGGCGAGTATGAAGTTACACGTGGAGGTTTTTGGAAAGGAGCACCAAAAAACTCTCGCCACAAAAGGATGGTTGGTAGACATACTTTGGGAGTTGGGGAAGAGGGAGGATGCGATGAGGATGCAGGAAGGGGTTCTCAAGTCTCAGGAGAAAGTTTTTGGACCCCACCACCCCAACACAAACGAGACAAGGGTCATAATATCTACCTGGAAAGAAAGGTCAAGGTGCATAAAAAGGTGCATAAAAAGGTGCATAAAAAGGTGCAAAAAACACGAATTAAACACAAAAACGAACGAAAAAAGGTGCAACAAAAAGTCATAAAACATAACTTCCACACTCATTTCCTGTCTAAAAATACAAAGAAATTAAATAAATCTTTTAAAAATATTCATCATTCTACTCATAAACATCAATCATTCTTTGACAATTGCATTACCTTGTACATTTTTTGAGTGGTTTCTGCATGAAACAAAATCGAACCCAATTCACGAATACAGAATCATAACATTTATGTAATTGTGTGACAAAATAAATATTTCCTCAACCCAATCCAGTCTTTCACTTGCTTATACAGCCAAACTTTCCAGCTTTTTTCGGTAACACACCTTTGTAAATGCAAAACCCTGAATATTTAACCATAATCAATTTAACAGAAGGGTGACAAAACAGCCTACCTACCTAAATAAATAACACGAAAAATGGTTCACGCTATATAGGGTTGAGTCGCTTTGTTCGCATTCATTTCATTGAATGCATGCCCTAGTCAATGGGATTGAACCTTTTTAACTTGTAAAAGTCTTTATGAAATCTTACCCTTTTTGATCAGCGTCTTTCTATCTTTCTCCTCCTTTACTATTCATTCCATATTCTCCATCCGTTACGGTAGCATCAACTAAAAACTTGATCAACAATGGATCTTCCTGTAAGTTTGGTAAGAATAATACTGAAATCCATCATATCACAATTTCCCAACTAATCATTCAGGATGAAATGGTAATATTTTCAAAACCATTGGGAGTTTTGTGACAAACAACATTTTAGATTTGCATGAGGTTAAACCGCACTGACCAGGACAATTGAACAAACTGCTTGTACATCATCATATAACGTAACATTGTATTAACGTAACACGTAACGTCAATGTCTGTCCTATGAAGGTTCGTTCTTGCGAAAATTCATAATTTTCAAGAACGCGTATTCAAAGGTGGATGAACTTTTTCAAGCCTGCAACTTGGCTTTTATATAATTTCTGCATGAAATGACGATAAATTCATCCAAATGGTATAATGCAAAGGGCTAAAATGGAGGAGCCAGTGAACCCGGAAATGTTTATACTGTGTTCAATTTGAAACAATTACATATGAATAGGAGCATTGAATAAACAATGTACGTGGACAATTGGGCATATTCATTTCCTGAACTGTCTCCGCGTCTGTTTGATTGCTGTTCTTCTAGAGTGACAATGATGTCAAAATTGATCTTCCTCGTCTTCATTTTTGGAGGGGTGTTATGGCTCTCAGGTAATGAAGTTTTACTAAAACTTTTACATTGTTGAAGCAAGATTGCTAATACGAATTGGAAGTGTAGCAGAGCCGTCATCTGCATCCCCCGACACGGCAGGGTTTCCACAGGAAGCTCCCGCACAAAATGAGCGGGCCCCAAGGGACAATCAAGCAGGTACCCAGAAATGATATTATTAAATAGGAAGCTATGAATGAAGGAATTTAGAAGAGGGAGTGAAGTTGAACTAATTACATATATTTTTACTATTTCTTTACACAGCTAATCAGTATGCTGTCCCTTGCCAGTCTCAGTATTGCGGTCCCCAATAGACGGACAACATTTGGTCAAACAACGTCCTTAAAATTCAAATTAAATTGGAAATAATATTTCAGTTAAATAAAATCAGCTAAAATACTTGAGCTCAATCATATGTGACACGGGTTATAGTTGCCATGCATCGTCGAATTAGCTCTAAGCTTCATTAACAGTCCAAACATCAAAGGACTAAAATTAAACTTGTATAAATATTTGTATATATTATTCCCATTCTCTGTCTCCTGTAGAAGAAGTATTACTTCGAAGCTTTCGAAGTATAACTTAAAGTTATACTTCGAAAGCTTGGGATAAATGAAGAGTTTTACGTTTTAAACATGGCAACCGATCAATCCGCAATGAAAATCAAACCAACTAGTAAATTCCCTTTTTTATACATTTGTCGTCGTTTTTCATTGAAATTTAAATTCTTTAATTATTTGGAGAATTTACAGTATAATTGTGATCACTTTCTTATATTTCATACACATTTCTACAATGGAGAATTTCTATAATTATCATAGGTAATTTTCTATTCTTTCATAGAGGCATTATATATAAGTCATTTATTTGTCTGAACATTAAGAATTTAGCGGTACAATTTTTTTTGACATGATGTCAAAACTTTAAGTCTATACAAAGTCATGTCGTTACTCCATGTTAATTGATTTCTTATATTTATTAGATTACTACTGAAAATTGTATTGTGAGATTGAACAAATAATACAAGTCAATGTGGGCTGAAATCCAACCGTTGGATTCCTTTACATTTTAGGTCTTTGTCACTTGTATTACAAGTAAGAAGAAAGTGATGAGGGTGAGTGCAATCTGGAATGAAGACAGAGCATGCCATTCAAGGAAGTAAAATTTATTTCTTAGATTAAAAAGAACTCACGCTGCCCAAGAATTTGTAATCAATGACAAACAGCCCACTCCCACTGATGCTAACAGGATTCTGATTGACATCTGCCAGAAGAACATTCATTTCTTTGGTAGAAATTATATCTCTCGTCTCTTTTCGGACTAACCACTCCCAAAATTTCCTCATCTGCAACAATGTTACTGTTTTGTACTCAAGTATTCAAAATAGCAACCTAACATGATTTGTAATTTTAGTTAAGTTATAACCAACCTCTTGGCAAACTTGGGCAGAAATGACGAAACTCGACATGCTATTTATCAGGAACCACAAAGTAACGAATTTGTTAGACAAACTTTGATCCGTGGATCGGATTTTGTCAAGGGTCAAAGAAGAAGAGGATAATGTTGCGATTACGTAAATCAAAAGGATAGGGGCCAAAAATCTATTGATAGAATTGCTACATGTTTTCAATTTGTAAAATTGATCCAAAATTTGATGTAGTTGTGCATTTGATAAAATGCTATTTTTTAACTGACTTGTAAAGTAACGAGTCTTTTGCAGCAATGTAAAAGCTGAAATCAAGAAACTTATCTCCACAAAAGTGTCGACGGATATTATAGCATGAATTGAAATAATATCAATTCCATAAAAGATAAGGTCAATGCCAGTTAGTCTTGTTGAATTCCCCATGGATGAAAATACATCAGTCTCACTGATATTTCCACCTATGGCTCTTGCGTCTCTTGTGGAATTTGCCAGAAATAGCCTATACTTGACAGCCTGGGAGTGGTTAAAAATAGCTGATTCAAATCCAGACTGATTTCTAAACAGGTTAAAAATTCCAGACTGATTTAATGTCGACAAGATGGCTGTGATGGTAGCACAAATGCAGATGATCAAGGGGATTGTGATTTGCTTTGTCAATAGACGCCAATACCGATGCAATCGGGAGACAAATGTGACCTGTTTCATTGAGTTTGACGCTTTTTATTTGTAATATTTAATGATGGATTGAAATTTTATTATTATTGAAAATAGACCTACCTTAGGTTCGAATTCAGAGTCATCAATGGTGTTGGTGTGCACCATTAATTCTTTGACAGGCTTCAAACCGAACCAAAGAATCCAGATATAGCACAGAAAGTATGGGAATGATGCCATGGCTAGAAAAAGGTTGAAATAGTAAAGAACAAGGATGTGGTGGGATGAGGAGCCTTTTTCGCGGATATTTGCCAATCTGTCCGTTATGATCAAAAAGTGACGAAATCCAGTGAAAATCTATTTCAAGTAAAAAAGAAGAATCAGTCGGCATTTTAACACAAAAAAATAATATCATGTAGTGTTTCAAAAATTTTGAAACAGTCGAAAAGCTCACAAAGTGTAAATTTTTAGCCCGAGCAGGGGCTTATGTGTTCACTATGTCTGTCTTTCGTCGTCGTCGTCGTCCGTGACAGGATAACTCAAGAACATGTCATCGGACCGACTTGAAATTTTGCACACATATTACGTATAACGCTAGGAATCAAGTTCGAAGATGAGCCAAATTGGACCATAGGGGGACCGATGGGGGTCGATGGCACCCCCACTGGTTTCGTTTTGCACCAAAAAAAGTCATGAAAAATTTGCTGGTTCTCATCTTCTCTGAATTTGTGCACCGAATAAAAAAGCGATTCTATGACGGTTTTGCAAAAACCATATTTGCAAAACCCAAAACGTCTTCCATGATGGTTTTGTAAAAACAGCTATGACAGTTTCGCAAAACTCAGGATCTGAGAAAAAATACCTCAAACCATATAAGCAGCCCTAAATTTTGCCTTGTGCCCAAACCAGCCAATTCATCTTTAGCTTTTGTGCCTTCAAAACATGTTAGGACCTAGGTACAACTGAAAATCCTGCTTCGACTGTACATTTTACACACTATTACTATGCAAAAAATCAACCTTCTTGGTCAGCCCCATCTAAACCTCATCAAAACCAGTGTGGGTACTATGGACTCCACCAGTACCCCTATGAACCAATTTTGATCATCTTCGAACTAGCCTATATATTTAAATTATAAACCAGTTTTGGATTGGATAACTCGTTCTTGAGTTGCGACAGACGGAGAGTGATCACATAAGCCTTGGCCTGTGCTAAAAATGGAAATGGCTTAACTTGTGGCTATGCACGTGATAAAAAATAACCATCGTTTGACCCTACGTCCTGAGTTTTTTGTACTTAGCGAGCGAAATAATTTGCAAACCAAGCATTACATGTTGGCGATCAAAATTTTGGAATTTTATGAAACATTTAACTAATTGCATCTATTTCATTCAAATCAGTCTGTCTTAGTGGTGGAGAATTACTAAAAGGCACCGCGGGGTGTGGTTGTACCGTCGTAAAACATGGTTGAAAAAAATTGTCCATATCCAATGAAACCAAACTCAATAAAGATTAAATTCCTGCAATCAAATTTGGAAGCAATTTCCTCGAGAACAATAGCCATTTCATTATTTTACGCGAGTGCCTTAATGATAACAGGTTGATAAAAAACGGTTGACCGTAAAAAATTGGAAATAAATAATGTCGCCATTCTTCATCATAATTAATTTGTAATAAACCTCGGTGTCAAATGCGACCAGTGTTCCATGTGGTTAAGCAGTATAGGACTGGAACTACTTTGATAAGCGAAAAACCATATCAGTTTCGCTGCTTTCTTAGACCAACCTGCAACCTCTGAAACGTTCGTGACCCCAACTTCAGATTAAGCACGTAAGGAATTAGTAGCGGACAAAAAGGAACGAAACATAATTAATGCAACAATTGCCGAACCAGTGTTCCGTGGCCAGTACTGCCACATGGTAATAGTGGCTAATTGCTACATGGTAATAATGGATAATTACCGACTGGCAATATTGGTAAAATATATAAATGTATAATCCCGAAGGAGCAATTATTGAAACATGTAAGCGACAATCTCATTTATGGCATCTTCTTAACTTCTTGTAAATATGGACTCCATCTATTATCGTGCTAAATGTCGACATTTCTTGGGTACCGGCGTTTCAAAAATGTCAGTAAAGACGCTTAAAATAGCACTACGTATATGGTTGATTTAGTGCGCAATTAAAAAATAATAGAGAAAGTTGGAAATATTTTATCGTGCCAACCGTGTAATTCCTATTGACTAATTGTGGTCATCTACAAGAACTCACCGTATCAATAAGTTATTGGATTCAACGAAATAACGTGAATTCCATAAGCAATCAAATAAATATGAAAGAAATATTTTTCATTTCATCAAAATTGTCTATCAAAGCATTTACATAATTGCCCTTTGAGTTCCGCTATGTATTTGATGGTAGCAGCCGAAATTTGTGGATTTTTGGGTATTTCATCGTTCCAGTCATTTATGCCGTACCTACGAGCGACAATCCCACATTTTATTGTTCTTATGAGCATTTCATTCGGAACCCTGATTTCTTAATAATGCAAAGTCGATTTATTAATGAGTATGTATTGGGGTTGGTTTTACAGAATGTGGTCTGGCAACCTAGTTAAGGATGTATCGCTTCGCGTCCAATGCAGCTGGTGAAATAATAATTATTATTCAAAAAGTTTCCGAGTGTCTACGTGGAACTTTCGAAAATTCATTTTAAAAAAATGCTGACCTTGAAAGTTAATTATTATGGAAAAGTGACCGCTTCCACGACGTCTTGTAATGTTACATTAAAACTGATGACGGTAATCTGCAAAGTCAGGTCAACAATTGGAACAAAAATAACACCACTATTTGGGAGGCAAAATCTGACCTATGTTTAAATCATTGAAACACTCCCTGGCTATTTTATTTTCAAGATCCCATACTGCGATAACTCACTATTAGCATGACCGTGTATGACAATGCATTTCATTTAAGAAAGCTTTTACTTAAAATTCTTTACATGACAAACTTGAGTTCGCATCGCAACCAGATTCTTACCTGCTGCAGAATGTGTGAATGATATACAAATCCCTCCTCTTCCTGATCCCACTTGAATCTGAAAGGAGTGGTTAAGGTGTAGTATCCAAAGTCAAAGTAGGTTTTAAAGTTGCATCTTGGAACACGCCGCACTGGTCTTGGTCTTGAGTGCTCAACGTCATGAATCCTGACAACACTGGAAGGGAATGTGTTCATCTCAACAAATGTAATGTTGCTCCTAGTAAAAATTCTTCTGTTTTCTTGACTCAGGGCGGAACTCATTTTAAAATGTGATGAAGGAAAGATTAGAGGTATATGTGTTTGGTACAATGAATTAGTAAGAACTGGCTTCAGTTTTGGTTCGGGCTTATATATTTTGCATATGCCCAGTGGAGAAAGTTGACTAAATTTTAGCGTGTGAATCTAAATGTGGTAAAAGTAATCATAAAATAATTGGGCTCATGATTTTATGTCCGGTGTAATGCGTCATAAACTTGGCATAGACATGACTGCCGAAATCCAGGAGATTTATGTGGCACCCATTTAATCGTGGTGTGGTTACTACAGTTATTCATCTGCTTCCAAGATGTCTACGTAAAAGACGTCCAATCACGGATTGTGAGATAATTTTATACAATACATTTTTATAAAGTTCATGTTCAAAGTTATCATGTTTTGTATAAAGGCTTAAGATTTGTATTAATTAAACAGGAAAATGTCATTCAAGTCATCTGTGGTCCAGAATGAACAAGATCAGAGCATAGAGTACCTCGTAAAGGGCTTGGTCCATATCAGTTTTTTATTCATTCAACGAGATAAAGCAAATTTAATAAAATCGTAACCCTATGTCTTCGTATACAGGTATGAATGTCATTCGAAATGCATTTATCGACCTGCACTTGAGTTAATTAAGTCACAGCAAACCACCATACTCAACCAAGTAGTCAACTTGACTCTGGATAATTGTTTTCTCATTAAATGCTTTTTTAATTAGGAACAGAGCACAAAGTAAATAACACAAATTATACTCGTGTATTCATTAATCACACTTATGTACCAAAGGAACGTTTATGATGATTAATCCCTTCTATCACGGGTCAAGTTATTTTGAAAGCAGAATATTTTCCGTGGTCCTAGAATTATTCTGGTTGTTTATTTCCAGTTTCAAATAAGTTATTAAAGTTGGATAATCATAAATGAATCGTAGTGTTCATTAATTTAACAAATTTAGCATGGCAAACAATACACACATGGAAATGGTGAAGAATTAAGGTGGTGATTTATTAAAACAGCAACTTAAGTAAAAATTTAAATAAAAATAATAATAACTAATCGTCGAGCAAAACAATTAAGTCTTTTGGAATAAACGCAGTTCATTATATCAAGACAAGCTGTACAAGTATGCAGACAAACTTATGCATACATATTTATTATTATGGCTTTCTCCTTTGAAAAAAAGACAAAGTTCTCTTGAGACTTACAAACTGGAATTGTCCAATAAAACAATGGATTGATCCATGTTCCTGCACGTTTTCCAAAGTGTACGAGAATTGGTCCAAAAATTGGATAGTTTTTGACTACCAAGTAATTAGAAGAAACCTGCTTTGTCTCCCATGCTTAGGGTCGTTCTTTGATAAACAAAGAATTATACGAGTGTAGGATTGTCTGTAACAATATCCATCTCTTTGTTTCCTCTAACTAGTAACCGTGGGATGTAGTAGAAGGCATAGATGTAAAGTAAAATTATTTGAATCAGAGTTTCACGCCCATCTCGGTCTTTTCAGTATGAACACAATTTTCTTTTCGAGGCTGGTCAAAGCAAGGTCACACGCCACAACAATGCTATATATTCTTGATCCCATAACAAAGGTCAATTTTTAAAATAAATAAAAATGGAAACAACGGAGGGTTTTATTGCTCCAACACGACAATCATTTTAAAGTTAACAGCAATCGGGACAGTACATAATGTGTATCGTTATGTATAAATTAATTCGATTCCAACATTTTTGTTTAGAATGTAATAACATTCTAATGATCTTAATTCTAATTAAGTTAATAATAGATTTCTTGCATTGTACTTTTCAGTACAATGCACACATGCAAATGAGTAAGAGCCAACTTTGTTCATGTATGCAAAACATGCATGAACAAAGAAAGCGTCTCTGCTCACTCTTTTTCCCTCCATGCATCATGTTATGTAGTAAATGATGCATGGACAAAGGAATAACCGGTTTTTTAGTTATAAAAAGTAGGTCACCTCTCACCTATAAAAGGGATGAGCGAGGTGACATAATTAACCTAGTGTTCATTTAGATGTCTTGACGTTCACGTCATTGTGAACAAAGACAATCTCATTTATCCCCTATTAAATATTTATCATTTATTACATGCATTGTTGTACTTTGTTTTTTTTAACTGAACAGTAGAGCACATCGATGCATTCCAAACATTAAACCCACTTGTAGTTGTCTCAGTTATTTACTCATACATAAACATTTCAATTTTATACTCCATATTTATTTTTTGTTTAATTTTAATCTTTTCTTTCTTGATTTAATATTTATTTCATTTTTATTTTGCGGTTCTTACCAATAATGGAAAAATATTCAAGAAACTAAACTTAATTTGCGAAAAACATATATCACCATCCCAATGCATGTTCGCCATCCACAATTCCGTGACAATCAAGAACACATTCGTTTATAAATAAGGAAATAAGGTTCACGTTATTATTGTCAAATGCCGACATGGTTTCGTGTCGTTTCTGAATTGAAGCAAAAGCTTGTCTCGGAATTGGAAAAGGATTTAATGGCCGAGATTAAGCAAGAAATGACTAAATCTGACCTCAAGAGTAATATTATGGAGGATTTGGCAAAAGAAGTTAAAGACAAACTAAGACTGGACAAGGAACTCGAAATGGCACTACAAACAGGTTCGTGATAAGTTTCAAATTTTTACAACCATTAGTTGAATACACAATTAACATTTTGTGCATTTATCATTTTAGAAGAGCTTCAAGTTCTTGATAATCATATGAAACTTGTATGGGGTTAAACCACATTGACCAGGACAATTGAACAAACTGTTTGCACATCATCATATAACGTAACATTGTCTGGAACCTCTTCATTTATATCT
>JAQIWQ010000994.1:0-12637 GCA_034695825.1 Folsomia inoculata
GATATATCCTCCTTGGACGGATAATGTTTCACCTGCTGAGCTGACTAACTAGTAACTACATATTCTTCTCTCTACCTACATCTATCCAGTAAATTATTTCATTCTTCATGAAATTATATTACCCTGCAAATAAATTGGCTAAAAAGTATTAAACATGAGATGAAAGGTTCGTCTCATCATCAAATCAACCTTCAGAGTCCAAAAATGTCTAAAAACTATTCCCCTTCATTATAAACACATTACAGATTTATCTTTACTTACAAACACTTTGTTTCCTTCGTTCATCGTAGATAATTGCAAATACAGGTTTTTATTGTCACATTCATGCAGCTACCCTTCCCACATTATCATGATGATGATAAGTGAGATCATTCATGATGATCATCATTATGGTTCTTCATTTCATAATCTAATACAATCCTTCACTCACATCAAAGAACCGGATCTTGTTTTATCTCATCTTTTGCGAACGATGGTCACTAATCAAAATCAAATCACAAATTAATACTCGTCCGCCTTTGACCATCCAAATTAAAATGCATCATCAACTTAATTGGTCTTTAAAATTCCAAGTTGATCTCACTCAACTAACAATACAGCATATCAATATCATACAACCATCACTAAAATCCCCAGCTGCAATCCATTTCCAAACTGACCAAAGAATTAAAAAATCTTGCAGGTCCACACTACAACACAACCAAAGGGAAGGGTTGGCAAGGTCAGCCAATTATTGAAATTGTCAAGCAAAGCAATTTAAAACTTTTTAACGATCTCTCTCTCTCTATAGTCTAGTCTTGTCTGACTGATCTGATGCATGGGCTGACTGACCATCAAAAAAAATCTGTCATATCACGTCTCATCCATTCATCCAAATGCTAAATAAGTGACAGCTTCAAATTATGTGTCATCATATGAAAACTATTACAATCAATTCCTAGTCTAGCAAGTATAGTCTGTCTCACACTTAAAAACATGAAAAATGAGCTTATAGATAATTGTAAAAATGTATTTAAATTGAAAAGTGCAAATTTTTCCATCCAGACTAATCCATCCATTGTTGCTAATCATCATGAGTGCACTCACTCCACTTAGTTAAGTGTATAAGTACATTACATGACACTGCATCATGAAGAGGGCTTAGTTAAAATGAAGCGTTTCTCTTTTTCGGCTCATCAAATGAGTTCAGGTGACAGGAAATCCAGACCAGATCCATTAACCATTACATTACAAACCACCATCACCAACTACAAACCAATCCATCCAGCTCATCTCCGGCAAAATTCATTTTCTAAAATTTTTGGTAAAGTGGTTTCGTTTGGATTAAAATCAACCAACCTCATCTCTCTCATCATCATTCCCTGGTGTTATGTTATCTAACTCTTGTACGTAATCCATTTGTGGTGGATATGTAATACTGGTAGTGGTACTACGATAATGCGGCTTCTCATAAAAAGAATAAACTGAACCAAAAAAGGTTGCTTCTGAGGTTGAGTGAGACAGGAAGTGAGTTGTAAAACATTTAAAAAAGTAATGATGATTATGCTATAATGTTTGCTCTCATTATCATGTGCTAATTGATCTCATAAATCCAATGCAGAATACATACATAGCCAACTAAATATAATACTAGTGCATAAAGGACGATGATCATCTCATCTTATTCAGTACCATCTTTTCATCTACCGACACTTTTCACACCAATGTGTTACTTAGTATCTACCTATTCCAGCTCTAAAATAATCTCAAACCTACTTAAAAAAAGATTGTATATATAAAAATCAACCCCTCTTACTAACTACATACATCCCCTATTATGGATGGAGAATTTAAGCTTGTCTAGTGTTAGCATTTAACCAATTCCATCAAGAAACGAAAATGGTTTAAGAGATGACATAAACTATTTTCAATTACATTTAGACTCCCAGCTGCCTGACTTGACCTGCTGACAATGCCAGCCAACCAATTCTTATGCAATGCTTCATTTAATCACGCATCAAATCACTACAAATTCCATCCAAAATCCCTAAATGCAATTCTACAAAAATTTATCAGCATTTGTTCAACATGGACAGAGTTTGAGTGAGCAGAGCAACAATGGAGGAGATAATTGGCCACACATGGATCCCAGAGGAGGAAGGATCACAGTGGGGATACGTCTGACCCCCTCCAGTCTCCTGGACCCTTTTACATTAACCCAAGCCCAACCAAGGTCAAACAGTCAAAGTCAACTGGGCCCTTCCCTAGTACTCTATCCAACAGTGACGTTATTTATTATTCTTGGGATTGATGCTAACAACTTTAAGAGGTAGTAGCTCTTTTACATCCAAATTCATTTACCCGTGAAACGCTTCTTCTTAATATCAACTCTTTACAAAAAATATTAAAAAATATCCTCATGCACCGCTGACTCCCTTTCCTTCTTCTGACTATCACTCAATACAATTGCATTACTGTCGTGACTGGTTCCAGTCCATGCAGACCAAACAGGCTGGAACTAAAGGAAAACGAAAGAATGCCATGAAAATGGAAATTTCAATTAGTACCCCGCAGTTAAATAATCATAATTTATTAATTCATATATACAACTGGGTTATATACTGCAATTCAATGAAGGACAAACATGTAAAAAATAATTCAAACTTTAATAATACTTGAACCAGTTTACTTTAGTCGAATAAAATAAGTTTCGTTAGCTGTTCGTATGTTAAAAGAGTATTAAACAGGTGCAACAATCCAACATTCAAAACTTTCTTATCATCTTTATTAAATCTAGACTAATTCTTCAAGAATGACCATATTTTCCTTGTTTCCAATGATAAATACAAAACGTATCCATCAGACAAATGCTTTTAAACGCTTAATATCAAGTGCCATAAGGAGGAGGATGAATGGTTTATGTATGTTCATGAATCCAATCCATTCCTTCCGCTACTGTATTACATTTTCCTCTACTTTCATCTAATTTAATCCCTCTAAATCCCTTTGTACTAAATAAATTCAACTAAAAAAAGAATGAAAATAAAGGAAAAGTTTACTCTCTGATTCCAAATTCTTTCCTTTTTGTCTTTGTTTTCCTCGTCTTCTACTTATTTAATGGAATCCCAACAAAGGAAACAATGTTTCATTTCCAAACTAATCTAAACGCTAATGTTAATGTATTACATTCACCAATTCAATCAAGAAATTCCATCATGTTTGTTACATTCACAACACAACACAACCTTCCCTCATTGTAGACAGCTTTTCGTTAAAATATATATATTATCAGCATTTGGACATGAATTAATTGCCCACAACAGGACAGGACATAATTGGATTGTAGTAGATTTTAGTGGAAATTAGCTCATTTACTAAATGCCATCAGATATGATGATAAAACTAATGATAAAAAGCAATTTAATTCATTTCCTAGTCATTTCAGTTTTCTGGATTGGATGAGTGATGGGGATTCCTGCCATACCTCCGAGTTCTCAACTCGACTAATCTAATTTATTCCTAAATTACCTCTCTTCCCCTTGATTGACTTGCATTTAACAAAAATGGATTGGATTGGACAAGAAACTGGAGAAAGTTGGAGAAAGCATAAGAGGTGGAGATGGAGGTGACTGTTTCCAGACGTGGACCCCACTCATTTGCTACTGGACTGGACTTATAGAACAGACAGATAAATTGGACTCGTGCCTGGTGGTAGTGGTACAGCCAAGGACAACCAACCAAGGAATAATGGATGGGTAAACCAAAGGATTAATATGTACATACATGAATTGAATGATTATATCAATAGCAGTATCATTTTTCATTAATCCATGCAAAATTAGCGTCATCCTAAATCTACCCTACCAATCCACCCATCCGAGTAATTGTCTAGTCTGATTACTAATTCGATTGTTCATCGCATCATCCTCATAATAATTAAATTGTTCCTCTGTCAGTAACTTCTTTTCATGTTCTACACTGCCTAATTATTTTATTAGCACTGATTTCCTATCCAATTCTCACTTATACCTTCCCTCATCATCCAATAAATAATCAGCCATCTGAAAACCATGCAACCAACCAATCAACACACCATAACATGTAACCTACCACCAGTTTAGCTATTTAAACACTCTCCCGGAGAAAGCAACCCACTTTCTCTCCTTCTTCTCTAATCCTAGGTACTTTCCTTGATTAACTCAGACCCTCCAATTTGCAATATAAGTTAATCATAACCAAGCATTATTAATCAATCAACCATAGCAGTGGCAGCAGTCAGTGATATTAATATTTGGTTCATCATCATCTAATGCTCTTGTTGTGCTTGTGCAATCCACCTACTCTTTCCTTCCTTCCTCCGTCTCATGTAGTATACTATTCATCTACCAACCTACCAACGACGTATCTACGTAATTCAATCTCCAATCTGGCGTCTAAAATCTAAAATGCATCAAAATGATCAAATTGGTTCTCTTCTTGGTGATGTGATGGTGTGGTTTGGTTTGGTAGTGGTAGTCAATCACTCACTCAGTGAGTCACATTACTTAAGTTTATTACTACAAGTGCTCCTGGTATGGTTGGTATTAGTTGCAGTTAGTTCAGGCTCACTCACTCACGATTCAATTCAATCAGACCCACCAAAGCAACCACCAAATTCTGTCCGTGGAGAGAAAGCAGGATGAATATTTAATGAAATGAATCGATGCCATCCATGAAATGAACTAGATTACCTGCTCCCTTATCTCCATACCATAAACATAACTCGTATCAACCACTCAGACCACCACTACCTAAGCATCTTTTCTTTAGATGAGTATCAAATCAAATGATTTTTTATATACCTTTTGCATAAAGAATCACCAAATAACTTTTTCTTCCAATAACTCTAACTTTTTCTTCCAATTCAACTCATGTTCTTAAATTAAATGTCAAACCTAGCTCACGTCATACTCGGTCTAATGAGAAATGCATGCACATTGATTCAGTAATTATAAATGGACATTGATTCATCGATTGATTAATGGACTTGCAGTATAAATAAATACATGAATAAAGGTTTTGTTTCATATATTGCGCAAAGCCTGAAAGCTACTGCATGCATGGTGATATGGTGAGTGTCCTTACCTTGAATGAATTCCGGTAAGGATGAGTTGAGTTGTTGTGAGGTGGGGTGGGGGTAAAGAGTTCAAGTTCAGATGTAGTGTACGTAAATGAAAATGTGCATTTATTTACTGATATCCGAGCAAAGAGAAAGTATTTTTGTGTTTGTTGTACGTGATAATTATTACTTTCACTTTCACTTCTAAAGTCTAAAATATACATTATTGTTCCACGCCCACAAACTTATTAGTTGTAGCAGTTCACATTCACAATTAAGAGTAACAGATCAGTCTCGACTCCTTCTTGGTCTCCCGACCTTTCCTTTTCTGGGGGCTGTTGTCGGACCATTCGACGCAGCAACGTTAGCATTTCCCGGAGATCCGATTCCATTCTGTTTAATGACCTGTGTGTGGAACAAATCATTGTCAAATAACTGGTCAAAGGTCATGTCGTGTATATTTTATCAATCATACATACCTTAAGCGCATCATTCTCGCAAAAGAGGGCACCACTGATAACTGAGTACCGATCACCAGTGGCTAGCGGCTTAGCGCACTTGGAGCAGGTGAAGCAATTAACGTGGAACACCATGGGTGGACCACCCATCGGCGATGATCCAGCTCGCATCACAAACTCATTCGCCGGGATGTGATGACCACACCCTCGACATGCCCCTTTATTTCCAAACATTCTGAAAAGAAGGGAACATTTTCAGTTAAAATTTCTACAAATGGATGTGTTTGGTGATGCGATGACATGAAAAGTGACAACACTTTAATTTAGGACCAAATAAATGCCATAATATCCTCACTCTCCTCTACTTGACAGCCTGCGGAGCTTGGATAAATTTGAAAGGGAGATGAGCCATTTAACTCGATCCATCCTCCTTACTACAGACTTTACTCCCCTTCTACTACACACCCGGGTTAAATTTATGCAAACCAAATTCAGGATTTCGCACTCACTTTCTCACTCACTCACTCATCTCATAAAGAAAAAGACATGATTTAATCTGGAAAATGCAAAAATGATTCTTTCCCCAGAGATATAGGCCCAACTATAGAAAGTGAAAGTAGTATAGGCAATCACAATTAGGAGCCAATTTGGACCACTGACATGACATGATCTAATACTTGTTCTGACAGTAATGGGCACAAGTGTCAGAGTGTAATCTCCTAATTTCCTCCTCATCCTCCTACTCCTAGTAAGAAAAAGAAATAATGCCCCTTTCTCTCTGTTCTGGTCTGGCTGGAGTGACACCCCATGAATTCAAAGTACAAGTCCCCAGTGAGTGAGAGAATTTAAGGAAATTATCTCCCCATCCATCCATCCCACACATCACATGATCATTCATTGCTCAAGTGTTCTTCTCTCACTAATCCTCAATCTATTGGGTGGGTGGGGTGCATCCATTCACCCGGGTGGGCAGTGGTCTCATAAATTCCCAACAAAAAAATAAGTCCCACTCCCACCACGTCCTTCGTGGTCTGGTGAAGATCACTTTTCCTCAAAAACCCAAAGCACGTCCACTCCAGGGCTTTCTACATGATGAAGATCGCCTTCAACCACGCAATCCAATCAATCCCGTCTTCTTATCCTCATCTCATGTACATTTAACAAGCAATGCTAGTTTTCCTAGTAGTTACCTATCTGCCTGGTGTTGGTATGTGTATGTAGTATTAGTAGCTGTTAAATTTACTACGGAATTGGATTAAATGTAGCAGTAGGTAGGTAAGGATCCATCTCTTTTCATGAAAGTGGAAGCCAATCAGCCCATCATAATCCTGCTGATTATCTCCATCATCATCATCATTAGCCTCATTAGTCCAGTCAACCTCTATCTACCATACCAAACTAACTACTAGTACTATGCCTACTCCATGATATAACACCAATCAACCATAGTTCACCATGCAGCAGTAATTTCGCTGATTTCACCAGGGAACAGACTAATTTCTCATTCACAATCTCACCATTTTATTTAACCAGCAGCATCAACTCATTAATGCCCATGAAATTGTAGAGAGAGAGAGAGAGGAATAGATTTGCATGGGATTGGATGTTCTATCTAGTTGTTCTCTAGTCTAGTCTGTTTTTAGAATGAATGATGTATTAATTGGCTGGTGGAAAGGGAGAAAATTAATCCCGAAGGGGAAAGTAGACAAACCAAACTAAACTCAGTCAAGTATTTATATCCGACCCGACCCCACCCGACCGAACTGATGGTACATAGCAAAATGGTGAAAGTATTTATTTCTCAAACCTAAAACACCAACTTTCTTAAATTACTCAACCACCGAAGAATGCAATGTCTATCTATGCCAGTCAGTAAGTACCTATTCCTATTAGGAAAAACAAGTCGACAAGATAAATATTTTCTCTTCAGCTAAACTCTACAACTTTGCCACAATGAATTAGCTATAGTACTGCAGTAACATTTAAACTATTGTGCCAAACTATGTATGTAGTAGAGAGAGAACAGGAAGGAAGAACGAGAGATGCCTTTCCTACAACTTTCCAATGAGAGGTACAAGTTATTGCTAAATTTGGCTAAAATTTGTCTCTTTTGTCTGTTTCTGTCTTTCTTCTTTGACTAAATTGTTAAGCCTTATTCTTGTCTTGAGTTAAGAAATGAATGACAAATCCCTTTAGAAGCTTCACTTTTGAGATCAAATGTCTCCATTATTCAACTAATTCAACACCAACCATTATGAACCTAAATACCTACCATAGTACTACCTACCACAGAGAGGGAGACAACTAAGGAGGACTTTCTCTGCATACAACATGAAATTGGGAATCAGACAATTAGCAAATGTTTAAAGCCTTGTTTTGGGATTTGTCCTCATTTCTCATCTACTACCCCAACTCTATTCTAGGATTAATCTCTTGGAAAGCCATGTTTCACCAGATGCTTCCTTCTTCTACTAAAAACATTTCTACTATTTGCATTTACATGTTTCTGAATATTCACACATTTTCATCCCCCCTACTACTCTCATCTTGCCTGGTTTGTCTGGGTGATGTAACAATCATATAGGTACTATCTACTACCACGCAAACAAGAATCAACCCACCAATCCTATTTACATACGTATTGAAGTGAGTGACCCAGACTGACCCATACTAAAGTTGAACACAGCCTCTTCCTTCTATGAAGATTGAGTTAAACGGTTCTTGGTTAAGAGTGGTCACCTGGGACCAAACCAGACCAAAACTACTACATCCAACTCTTCGTCCTTGTACTAGAATTATATTATAATTCACTACTCCCTTGGTTGGTTGGTTTTGTGGCCCTAGAAAGTAGGCCCACCAGAAAATGTTGCTTCTTCAGAGGGATCTCTTATCCCGGAGAAAGTATAGATCCCACCAGAGAAAGCTCTCTTCCGCAATTTCTTCAAATCAAATCATTTGGAATTCATCCGCGTCTCCATCATTTTCAGCTCAAGTTATGATCACATCCACCACCAAAGAACTTTCTCCAGCCCAACCTAATTTTCATATTTCACTTTCACTATATTTATCCACGTTCCTTCGTTGCGGTGAGCAAAATAAAATAAATGTTCACCAAGAAGGAAGGATGATAATAAAATAAAATAATATTCCCACCCGTGTCATTCAAATTTCTCAAATTTTCGACATGGTTCTTCCTACTTCAGGAACTCTTTCAGGAATAAATACATGCCAAACTAAGGTTGGGTTGGGTGGTAGCTACTACTGCTACTACACTACAACATTCTGTACAAGGTCCAAGTAAAGTTTTTGATACATGTCACAACAGTCGCAAAGATTCACAATGTCTCTCGGGTTAAAATGCTTTTAGGATGATGATATTCCAAAGCATCTTTCTCTATAAAATACATCTCTAAATTTGCCTCCCAGCATCTAAATATCTACCACCCACCACCACCATTACTACTGTGATCTATTATCCATTATATTCAAATCTGCGAGATATGTAGGCAATGTATGATAAACAAGCATTTTAACAAAATTGCTTTTTATTTTGGGCCGAGATTATAGTTTTTGTTGAAATTAATCTCTCCTTCATTCATTCATGATGTATTATACTCACTTGACATAGTCTTGTCTACATAGCATCATCCCATCCCGAGAAAAGCAGGTGGGTCCTATGTCCGCCAAGTGGCAACTGCAAAGACTGCATTTGAGACAGGAATGATGCCAATAACGGTCCCACGCCTCGAATAGTACCCTGTCCAATATCGGCTCTCCACACCCACCGCAGGAACGAATCTGGAAAATATACAAAAATTTATATTATTAAATTATTTACAGACGGAAAACAACTCATTCATTCTCTTTCCCAATGTCAAGTTCCTTTCCTTCCTTCCGGTGTGTCGCATATAATAAATAACTCTTACTCAATAGATTTACGGTGAGGGATTGACTCATTTCCGCTTTAATACAAAAAGGGCCATAAATATAAATTAACTTTTCCACCACTATTATAGGACTTGTTCATATAAATGGGGCTCATTCTTTCTACAAATTGAATGATACTCCCTCCAAACATACATCCATCAGGTCAGGTCATGAAAAGGAAACCGAGTAAAAATTACCTTGACCCATGCATGGGTGGTAGGTATAATATTTTAAAGAAAAAGAAAGTGAAAGAGAAAGCTATAGCTTACTTTAGAGTCTTGAGGACAAGAAGCCCCCTGATTGAGACTCATTTGTGAGCAAATTCCTCCCGAATGGTGACCCAACATGCCCCCACCCCCATTCCCCATGGGAGATTGAGGCTGCTGTTGGTGCTGATGGTGGTGGTTGTGATTATGGTGGGGTCGATGATGATGGGGGTGTTGGTTATGAGGATGGTAGTGCTGCTGGGGAAAGTTGTTGCTCGAGACGGAAGGAGGATATTCTGAAGATGAAGAGGGACTTGCACCATTGTTGTACATGTCCGGTGTCCCCATTCCACCACCACTATTATTACTACCACAACTACTGCCACCACTTGTTAAACCACCATTGTTCAACATAACACTGACTGCACTTTGTAATCAAGTTTATCTCCACACTAAATAATCAACACCACCCACCAGTTTTTACTGAAGAGATCCAAAGATTGAATGAAGTAATCCGTGTTCAAGTCTGGAAAGATGAGAGAAAGACAATCTCTTCAATAATGCATCTTTAATCTCACATTTACACAAGATTAGAATTAGCACATTAAACGACTCATTAACTAAACATTGCCATAAAATGCCATACCATGCCATGAAACAACAATTTACAAATAATGTAAAACACCCCAACATACGCAATCACAAATTTTCAATTATCTCTTATGAAATCTTTTTAAGAACTCATTTAATAACATTTTAAATACAATACAAAGCAGTATGTCCAGTTTAAATTAAATTTTTCCATTTAATTTCATTTCCCTCATTGTTTGTGTAAGTAATGATCCATTTTTGATTAAAAAAGGAACATTATTTATGCGTCATGCTGCATGCATTGCCTGGTCCTTGATAATCATATTCCTTCCTCCACTATTTCTTCCATTTTGATTGGAATTGGATTGAGATTGCTCTGCTGACTGCCGAGGGCTCTATTAATTCTACTACAATCCATTTATCTGAGCTAAATGTAAGGATAAGCATAGTATACCTACTAGGCCTAGGATGCAGTTAATCACACTGTCAAAGGCATGAATCCATAAATCCACCTCAATCCTGTGGACGATGGAATGGAATTGCTCTTGAATTTAGATTGAATTTGACCCAACAATGACAGCTAAACCACTCACTCACTACCAAATACATAAATATTTCTCCATCCAATTCCTTATTATGGGATATGTAATGAATGAGCCAATATAAAACTAGAAAATTTATTCACTAACAATTAATGACCACTTCCAAATCAAGAACTTCTTGGAAATTATACCCACCAACTAAGATATACCAGGAATGGAGGAATTTATAAACTTTTGACCTCCATTGTTCTGCCAATCGCATCCTTCGTACTTAGTTGATGGGTACCAGTACCAGCACAACCACCACTAACTAACACTACCAAACCAACCAACTCTACTTAAGATTAGTCCAGTTCCGTCCAGGAGAACAAGAATAGAATAGATTGTCTAAAAGTAGAAATATCTGTAATGTCATTCATTCCGATGAGCATGTTGAGAATATCTTTAATATTTTTTGCCCATCATCATAAAAATTCATATGCTTCGTCATGTCGTTAATAGGGATCCATCCAGGCAGGCACCCACCCAGTGAACATTACTAGCTTAACCCCTGTTATTGTATCGTATTCACTTCTCTTCAATACATATACAGAATGAATATGATCTCAGCAAAGATTAATCTCGTTAAAATGCCTTTGTTCAAACTAATTGGGTGCTTGCTTCCTTCGTAAAAAGAGAAGAACACCTGAAGGAATCAAATCTGATGTGATTGAGATCGCATCCACCAGACTCACACTGAGTTGGTCCAATTTCTCCAACTGTGAGGAATAAATCGAAACGGCAATTAGTCCCCATCATTCATTCAGTTCATTATTACATTCGATTGTAATGACTGACTTGCCTCTTGATGAAGCCTCATGAACATTCATTTGGTGATTTAGTTGCAAGTTTTGAAGATTGAATCAATACAAAACAAGACAATAATGTCCTCAACATGGTAAGTTTCCTATTCTAAACATAAACCACATTCGTATGTAACATGTACCACTCTCGTTCGTTCGTATGTACATGATTCATACCATACGGCACAAGAAAGAACTGATTAATTAGACGCCCCCTCCTGATTTGCCATGATTTGATTCTCAGCCAGATACATAATACTTTACAGCATATCGCAAGGATTTCGCTCAAACAAAGTTATAGAGTTACCAATAACAAGACCAATAAATATTTGCCAGGGTAGTCGGAAAGATTATGTATTAGGAAATAAAACAAAGTCTACTTTTTAATTAATTCAAGTAAGAATAAGAAAGAGTTACTTGTTTAAATATGTGTCTTATTGATAAGTAAATCATGTCCTTCTCTGCTGGACATTGTGCTCATGTGATTTACATTTACAATCTTGTTGCTCAACGGGACAAAATAAATTCAATTCGAATCGATTGGCTGGGAATTGACTTGTTTCTACAACTTAATGATTGAGACATTGTATTGTATTGTTGAGCCATTATTGCTCTTAAATTATCTGTAGAGAACACCAACTAACAAGATCATTTAAATAACTTATGACCGTAAAGTAAAGAGGGGCTCGTTCTTGTTACTCTTGAGCTATGCATGTGGTTGGTGGTACTTTATGAGCTCACCATATATTAATTTATCCATCTCAAAATTTAAATTTTAAAGACTAGTTTTTTTACTCTTTTATGACTCTCTTTATTTCTTCTTCTCTCTATTTGTTTTGCAAGATATTGACATGATTAGGATGGGGTAATAAAACGGGTCAGAGTTATCGTTGTGTGTGTTTGACGTGACTCGAGGGTCCCTCGGCCATTCGTCACGCAAAAATAGTGATTTTAATCACTAAGGAAACAAAACCTCATCTTTATATCTTTCAAC
>JAQIWQ010000995.1:0-12632 GCA_034695825.1 Folsomia inoculata
AATATGACCCATCTGTCTGCCGTCCTTGTTCAGCAACTACAAAGAACTGCATCCCTTGGAAACAGTAACGTCGTCCTCTTCCCTCTCGGCTATGATTTCTCATTTGCTCAAAGTTTAGAATGGGATTATCAGTATGGGAATTATACTCGATTATTCTCCTATATCAATGACCACAAAGATGAGCTCCGAGTGGAAATTGGATGGGGAACAGTTTCGTCCTTCTTTGATGCTTTGGGGAAAGCTAATACGGAGAATAATTTAAAGCTTCCCACATTTTCCGGAGATTTCTTTCCATACGCGGATGTCTTTGTTTCTGGAATTCCCGGATATTGGACTGGGTTCTACTCTACGAGGCCATACTGGAAAAGATTTCATAGAGAGGTTGCCGCGGAATTGAGAAGTGCGCAGATTCTGTACACATTTACCACCCAATTGGTCAAGGGCGGGCTTTTTGAAAATATATTAACTCTGGAATATACAAATTTGCTAAAAGCGAGGAGGAATTTTGCACTGTTTACGCATCATGATGGGTAAGTCTGACACAAATTATTCGAGATGAAATTTAGTGACGAAAATTGGTTACACAGAGTGACTGGGACCTCCAAAGCTTGGACAATGCAAGATTACGGCGATCGTCTCCTTTCCGCCTATGAGACATTTCGCAACATTCAAGCCTTATGCATTCGGGCCATCTTATCCACCCAAATGAAAATGCCCGGAAGCTTATTGACATCAAATTTTGAGAGTGACTGGAAATATGAGAAATTCGGCTCCCTTCCAGAGCAAAAGGAACGTCTGATTTATAACGTGGAGGAAACTTCTCTTGTAAAGAAGGTTGTCCTATTCAATTCCTTGTCCTTCAAGAGGGAGGAAGTTGTCACTTTAAGAATCACTGGGTGGCCTAACAGACGTCACATTCAAGTCAAAGGGGGTGGGAGTGGGGGTGGGGTTGACCATTTGATTAAAACCCAGATTAACCCCGTGGCTACAATTCAGAATGGAAAAATTCACATTTCCAAAGACACCTTTGACCTAACCTTTCTCGCCATTATTGACCCACTTTCCATCAGTATTTACGAGATAAGAGGAATAAATGAAGAAAGTGGGGATGAAATAGCTAAAGTCAGTTGCAGAGGATGTCACGGTTCGGACAATGTTGGATTAGGTGTCACCGAGTTAAATCTGGACGATGAATTGTACCTGGAATCTGAAGAACAAATTGTAGAATTTAACAGCTCTTCCGGATTGCCTTCTTCGTATATTAAGAAAATGGTTGGTAGTGCTAGCGATAGGTCCTTCCCTCTTGGGGTCAAGGTTGGTTGCTACATGTCCAACATGAATGTGGCATCTTCCTTGAGTGGTTCATACATCCTCAACGTTGAAAAAGAAGACTCCAGCTTTCACTGCAGTCTAAATCAGACCCTTTCCCCACCACGTATCAAAGTAGAGGGACCACTGACATCCTCAATCACTGCGTACAACCCCCCCTTTACAATAAAGACAACAATCCATCGCCATCTAAAAGAGAAACACATCCGTCTGGAAAGCTTACTCGATGTTGGCACCGAATATGGCGAATACTTTTTAAGAATTGATACAGAGATTGATAACGCTGCCACTGCTTATACGGACCAAGGTGGTTTCACAATGGAAAAGAGGGTGCGCCTAGACAAACTCGGGTATGAGGCTAATCATTACCCAATCACCACAATGGCCTATATCCAAGAGAGATCGAAAGGAGTCAGGGTATCCCTCGGGGTAAATCGTCCCCATGGTTATGCCTTGTCTGAGACACCAGGCCGTTTAGAAGTAATGGTGGAACGGAGGACAATGTTTGACGACTCGAGGGGTATGGGGGACCCTGTCGTTGACAACAAGCCAACTCTCTCTGAATACGTGATAATTGTCCAAGATTTGAAGGGAATTCTCCCTCATGATGACGAAGGCTACAGGAATAATCTATTGACACTTAATGCACATCAGGTCTCCCTCTCTCTTAACTATCCTTTGAACCAATTCGGATTCGATTATGATCCCACCCATCATGCCTTTTCTAATGCGCAGATGAGTAGTTTTAGTTTAATTAGAGGACAAGGCTTCTCACCACAAACTCATTTAATCTCTTTAACGACTTTACCAGCAGGAATGCCCGGAGGGGGTTTAGATGAATTGAAGGAGGTAGCAGAAGAGGGGAAAGCACTAATGATAGTCCAGAGGCTAGGAGTTTTAGAAAGCTGTGCTGTTAATGGGAGTACAAATTTATTCCAAGATGGGATGGATTTTAACTTAAAGCCAAATAATGGTGTTAAAAAAGTAAGCATAGCAGATTTGGCAGGAGTCAAAGAAACACAAGACAGATTTCTAAATTTTGATCCGATTCATGCACAAATGTTTGAGATATTCGGGTTACTTATTGAATTTGGTAATTAATTTAATTTGGAATAATATTTTAAATTAAACAATAAAGAATAGTTGTCCTCTGTAGCCGTTATAGATACACTTAACTAAAAATGAAAGGATATATGGAAGGAAGTCAAATTTGATATAAAACAATTTGATAATATTGTTATTATTCCATTTATTCAATTATTTGTGAGCATTACATATTCGGACATACTATACATGTGCATTTCAAAAATATGGTGAATATTTACACAAGCTTCAAATAATTAAAATTGCTGTACTGAATTTTCTAAACAATCCGACATTTTCTAAATGATAAGCCAGTCTAATATAACGCGGTCAAATATACATTTCACAATTTTGCAAAAAATTCATTCTAAATAACAATTACATAATTATAAAACAAATGACTAGATCAATTATTAATTAGTTGATTAATTTTACTCCACCAGTTTGTTTGCAAGCCTCTTACTGTTGATTACGCACCGAGGAATCTAAAAAAACCACACAACCAAATGATTAAGTTATCACACACGAACTTAAGAAATCATGAATAAATGAGTATGATTACTTCTTTGTCATGCCCTTAGCATTTTTCCAATGCTGAACAACAGCCCTCTCCCTCCGAGCGGCCGCGCTCGTGTCCTCCATGTCCACACCCCCTCGTTCAAGTCTTGGACGCTTTCGTAGCGCCTGATGCCCTTCATGATCCTCATCCCCTCTTGCTGCTGGCGTGGAAATGGGCTCAAATAGGGAGGACGCAGTCGACGACACTGATCGACTGAAACAATAAATCACTTTGTAAAAATGACTATTTAATTTAAAACCTAAGGTCAAAATCTTACGTTTTGTCCTTAGTCTTGCTCTTTGGCCCAGGTTTGGCCTTCTTGTCCATTTGCTTCTTGCTCACTCGAGGCTTCCTGCGCTCCTTCTCCATATCCTGGCTAATATGGTGGATCCGATGAGTTTCTCGATCATCCCTACGGACCTCCACACCAGGACATCTACGGCAAAGAAACAGAGGCTGGTCCGAGGACTCCGATCCTGATCCACCAGAACTGGAAGTGGGGTCGTTGCCGGATCCGCTCATCTTGGCTGAAGCAGATAAAAAAAACAATTAAATTAATTAAAAGAACTTTGCAACCAAACATTATCAGTTTAAAGGTTAGAGTTAGTGGGTGGACTACAAATGGGAGATCAGTCAGTAGTAATCACTGATTACTTTTATTTTAAGGTGGGTGGGGTGGGTGATGTATAAAATTACTTGAATTGTGGATGGAGGGGGCAGACAATGAATTAGCTGCAGTCCACGTCTCTTGTTCAAATGGTTTGAAATCTCGAAAACTTTGGAAAATCTGCAGAGCTGTTGCTAAGTCCAATTATGAAACCACGCACCAAGTGACATGAGCTGGTTCGGACTCGTCCTTTTATACAGTCGCATTTGTAGTGTGGCGTCTGATTTAGCGTCCCTGATTCTTCGCTTGGGGTCAAACATTTCTACATTTGTTAGTCATGTACCACCTTTGTTACGCCTGCTTTGTTTGAGCTTGGTTTCTTGAGTTTGATGGCGTCTTATCTGGCGTTCAAAGTTCAAGATGAGCATACAGCAAAGACTGATACCACAAGCCACTGCTGTCGTATTACGATATTGAGCATGCAGCCACTGACTGACTGGTACCAACCAGGTGACTGATACCACAAGCCACTGCTGTCGTATTAGGATATTTCTGATAACGCAAATACTTGGAATGTTCTCTGTCTGGTAGAGAGGTCGAATAAAGGTGACGCTGTCAGCTCAAAAAGTTTTCCGCAGCGTAATATGCATAATTATACTCCAATACTAAGCATACTTTTATATATCTCACCCTACCTCTTTGGAATTTTTGTAGGATTTACACATTTCTGTGACGATCGGCTTGACACAGTCGAGTAGGTGCAGTCGTTGGGTTTTTGAACCATAACTTTAAGACAACCACTGGACGAATGAAAGACGCGTTTTAATTTATGAAAAGAAATGACATAAATTTGACAAGATTTATATTATTATCTAAAAATTGATTTTAAAAACATGATTTGGCATTTAGTCGGTGCGATTTCTTTGATCCGTCAAACCGGACATGGGGGGAATAAATTGATTAACCATAACAAAAAGAAAAATCTAACTCCCAAACCCCACAGGGATGCCCCTACCAACTGCAGTGGACGCGATGCCAGACAGTTCCATAAGTGGTATCGAAGCAGAGCAGCACCAAGGTGGCCGGGATCACTATGATGAATGCATAATAAAAGTAGATGAGAACGTGGGTAAAGACAATGGGGTTGAAAACAAGCTGTGGTACTTTCGTGAGGATGTCATGGTCAACTGCTCTCACCACTCGTACCGGCATCTAAGATGGCCTTTGATGACGCGTGGAGTTGTCTCAGTGGGTTGGGGTTGGGATGTCAAGATTAAGGTCCGAATGACCGAGATTAACCTATAGCTCTTATCAAAAACAATTAATCTGGTTCGAGCAAGCAAGGTGAATTGGATTTATAAAGAAATTGGTAAACCTATTGGAATTGGAATTTTTAGATGAATGGTTCATATAATTTCATTTTGTGGAAACTGACAACGTGACGTAACTATAGGTAGGGATAGCTTATTGATTGGACTTTTGCGAAAAAATTTTACGTTACGGAAATATATTGTCGTATGAGGTGAATTGATTGACAATAACCATGACCAGTGACATCGGGAACACAACCAATAATCATATAACAATGCTTATTTTCCCAAACTCGAATGCAAAATGCATTGTTGCACAGTTTTAACGATTATACATGCTAAAAGTGAACTGAATTTTGCAATCAATACTCTACACAACTTTCCTTCTTCTATGATCGCTTAATTCTATCATCAATGCTTTGTATTGAGATGACGCTTGAGCTCCCTGGGTTTAAAAAAAGTAAGAAAAATCCGCTTTTTCGTTGAATTCTGTACACGACGCTCATGTTTATGCAAATACTAAAACAAAACCGAAAAAGTCAGGTGACATTAGGACGAGTGTTAAACCAAGTTAGACAAATAGTTGTGACATTTGTGTTCTGCAGTTGCATTTTAAACGAAACGTCCATCACCAACATGAGACAGATGAAATGTTCAAAGCTATTCGAGAGCATGAATGAAACAATATGAAACCAGACATATTGCAGTAAATGATGGGTCACATTTTCTTGTTTAAATAATCCTATATAATATCCCATTTGTGCAAATGCAATGTGAATATATATATACGCACTTAGTATGTAATTGAGTATTAATTGGGTAAATATAAGCCAAATGTACCAGAAATGACGGGTGTATTGATTTTTCGCAGATTTTTGAAAGTTGGTTCTGAAGGTTAAACTGAAATTCTTGTGATTGACATCTTATAACATTACATGACTATTAAATGTCTATATGGATTAATTGTCACACGCGATCTAAGTTTGAATGGTTTGCCAACCAAATTTCAAAGTAAAAATGTCAAAATGTTAGAAATTGTCATGAAAATGTGTGTGCACAGTAATTGTCAATTTTGCTTGTGATTGCAATCTTTGATACTGGTCAGGTAGCTCTACGTTGTAAATAAAGTCCTTTAAAGTTTTGATCTGTGGTGTCAACTGTTTAGATAAGTGCATCTTTTCATGTGAATATGGTTGAGATTGGGTAGATTTCTTGGTTTGTTCAAAAATCATTATATCCATAAATTGTATAAGACGTTTGTGCGTGCCTATTCATATGTTAACTTAGTGCTACTTGCAATTCACATTTGTATAAGTACAACAAGAATACCTACAACGACAGGATGAACATTAAGAATTTAATTATTCATTCTCTGTAATTATGTAGCCACGGGTTGTGTCAAGTCTAGTGATATGAAATGGCATATGTGTATGAAGTTCTAGCTGAAGCCTTCAAACTAGAAAATGCTTACAAAATATAAAATTCTATAATTTTACCTTCTTAAAGAAAAATAAGTTTCATATCTATCGCTGAGTTTACTATGCATGAATACCTATTCTTTGAATTATTGAACAGATACCAATGAAGCATGCAAGGAAGGGGTTTAATTATATATGGGATGGGGTTTGCCTACTACACGCTCCCAAAACGATCAATATGGCCAGGGACCATTGGTCACCTTGTAAGGAAATGCTGCTAGTTTATAGCTTATTCGTCGTCGATGCCAATTCCTATAGTTTTCCAACATTTTCTTAGTATTTATCTTTATTTTACTACAAATTTAGACTATGTTCTTCAGCATTTCGAGTTTGGCATAAATTCATAACATTCAATAGGAATACCATATGATTAGAAAATATGTCTGGGAACATATAATGAAGTGGTTTCTATTGTTCTTAAGCATTTGCGTGACATTTTCAGGGGGTACTCAGCTCAATTTGGATATTGAACAGAATGGCTGCATTGTCCGAAACTTGCAGTCATCTGCAAATATTAAAGCCTTTTTCGACTTTGAAAACAATGTCAGGATTGTATTCGACAATGGTCAAAGGTCTACAACAGGGGCAGTGGTTACTAACCTGTTTGGGGATATTAATTTTTTTACGCATACACATTTCAGCCAATCCTCCAAATCAAGACGGCTATCTTCTAACGAATGCAACATCTTTCTGATCCCCTCATATATAAATTTTGATGAAACATCCGAGTTGATATCCTCTTCCGGATTTAGTTTTACGGAAAATGCGTGGTTCATCTTGACAAATGATGGGTCTTCAACGGCAATCCAGCTTTGGGAAAGGTTTCGAGAAGGTGTTGACGCTAAGGAAGACTTTCCTTTCATATACGTCAAACTTTTATTTATTGTGGTCAAGGAGCAGACGTCCAATAAGGGATTAGTCGTTTTCTGCTACTGCTGGTTATGTCAATCCTTTGAAAGATTTCAGCAAATCGAACTCTCAAAAAATAATAACATCCGAGTAACCAGGCTTACTCAACTGCACAAAGAATTGAACTGGGATGGTCATGGCAGCCTGAGCCACCTTATCGTATCAGAAACACTGCACGCTTTGCACCTCTCGACAAAATACTGTCTTGCCGAAACATTCAAGATGAAGGATATTTGTCCAACGGCGTCCGTTACATTTGGTACCATGTGGACCAAGTTGAATGTTACTTCTCAAGTCGGATTAGATCGACCCAGTTAACAAGAGTTTGATCATGCAATTCAGTGGTGAACTACCAGATTTGGATATGTTTGAACGATTTAAACCTCAACTAGCATTTGGAAAAAGTGCCGCTATGTCGTTCATGTATTGCATAAAGCCACACTATTTCTTTGAATATGATTGGAAAATACTGATTAAGCCTTTGGATTCTTCAGTTTGGCTATGCACGCTATTATCAGCCTGGATCTTCATCAGTTTTAAAAGGCAAATCAGAATATTTAAGAGCTTTTTTATAAATTTTTTCACAACCTTAATGTTTCTTCAGAAAACAAAGGATGCAGTCCGCAATGGACATTTTGCAGTTGTCAGTATTACAGTCCATCGAAGGGAAACGCTTCTCAAGATACCTACTGCTCATGACCTTAATGTTTTTAGTCCTCGCGAATGGTTATCTTGGCGTGGTAACATCCCTTTTCTTGAAGAAACCTCCACCAAAAGGAATTGATCTGTTGCGTAATCTGTTCGAATCAGGCTACCGATACCCCCCAGCCGTTGCAATTAACACTTTGGCTGATCTTGAGCTGTACAAGGTTGTACTTGGTAATGTTGAAAAAATAGCGGGGATAAAGTTGACCCTCCAACACTTTGTAAACGTAAATAACCTCCGACCATTTTCCATGACCATGTCCCAAACGAATCTTCTTGTCGAAAGGAAATGTCTTATGGATGTAAAGGGTGAAACGGCCACAATGTTTGGGGTGGATCGGGTCGTGGATATTCACTCAAATCGTTGCTTTCTACTGCAAAAAGATCAGGACCTGGTGGTAAATAGTATGACAAGTACACTGTGTACTTGTCCCAAAAAGCAGATTTAGTATTGAGGATCTTGAGAGAGAGTGGGATTACACTGTTTTGGATTAATGTTGAGTCATGGCGGAAATTTCAGGTTAACAGGCAACTACAGGTTGGGATTTATCAAAGTCGGGAAAGTCAAATAATACCTAGGCCTATCCCACTGGGGTCTCATGTTCAAATATTCTTTTACTTTTTGATGATTGGATTGGGATTTGGGACTTTTCGTTTCCTGTTCGAAAATGCTTTATGGGTTAAGATTGGCAATAGAATTGTAACGAGTGCTGTAGCAACAAATATGAAAGTAGTCTAGTCGAGTTTAAGTTTGAATAGGTTGATGTCAATCATAATGAAAGTACTGCATATGGCGGATTATATGTAATGTAAAATGTGCAGTACTTAGAATTTGCACGCTAAATTATTGCGAATCAACTAAATGTTATTGAAGGAAGATAATAAAGATAATGCTCAACGAGGTAACTATTAATTATCATTGTGATTGTGTAAAACTCATGTCGGAAAAGTTAATAAAGCCATTTTCTCATCAATTGACTTTGATTATTAGTCTCACACTGCACATCGTGCATGGAATACAGTAGTAACAGCAAAGGTATTTTATTAGTCTTTTCAGCAGTCGTACGAAAATACATACATATGTAAATATGTACCATCGTATTATCAGTATTATGTCATATGATATCACCATGAATTATTATGTCATTAAGTGCAGAAGATCCTACAAGAAAACTTTAATTTCGTACGAGTTTTCCTTTTACAAGGCTGATGTCTATTTGCACTTTGTTGGGTATTCAACGATATTGTACATTACTTCATTTTTTAAGGAATTGGTCATGAATGATGATAACTCTATGCATTTGAGCACATAAACACTTGATGATTGCCCATGCAACGACTGCAAGGCGAGTACCCTAAAGTCGCGTCTAAAACTCGCGGATTATTTATCGAAAAATGACGTTTTTGGGTGCCTATTTAATGAGGGCGGATTTAAACCGGGGCGGATTATACAGAAATAATTCGACTTCTTTATTATTACAACATAAAAAGATCATTCAGATTCAAAGTCATCGAATTCATCACAAAAACTGTCATCATGAATTTCTACTTCTGAACAGATTGTGGCCTCGCCATCATGCAGCAACAATTCATCATTTATCTCGACTTCCTCTGAGTCCTTAACGTGTTGATGACTCAAACTATTTTCATTTGTGGCCTGCAATTCAGGGTGCGTATGTACACTTGCTTTGTTGAATCCGTTCTTGATAATTTGGGGAGTCATTTCACTCCAAGGGGATGGGAATCCAGTTGCAGACAGTTGCAAATCCTGCCTTTCTCCTATTTCCACCCTTGGTTAAACTTATTGCATTTTCATCTTCTTCATTGCATTGACTCTGTTCCTTTCCGGAATTTTGGTTCCTGCGGATTTTTTCAGGGGCGGATAATGATAAGACAATTTTGGGTGCCTTAACACGCGTGTATTACCAATGAGGGCGTGTATAGATGGGTGCGAGTTATAAACGCGACTTTAGGGTACTCGCCTTGCAACTGGAAAATCTTAATTTCGTACGAGTTTTCCTGGTACAAGGCTGATGTCCATTTGCACTTCTATCGTTATTATGGTGTCAAACTAATGAAAATAGTTTGCATATAGCACAGAATGATTGAGTCAAGAAAGTGAATAAAAATTAATGCTATGGCACCTCCTGTTTTCATTGATTGGTAGATTTCGTGTTGCCGAAAATAGGCTAAACTAATAATTGACATGATAAGCTAATGTCGTACGTAATACTCAAAAGTGATGGAATTATTTGCGATTTTGAAAGACGTTTTCAAATTGTTAAGTAAAAGCAAAGCAATTATTCTACTCATTGCTTGTAGGTAAAATTATCAATGATTTATGCATTATAAAACCTGGACCGACATTGAAGTTATCTACTGTTTCATTGTAAATAGAAGGCAACGTAGTTAGGTGCAATTTATAATTGGGCATGGCAAAAAGTAAGTAGACTACTTAAAGTAGCTCATATCCACCATGCATGTGGCATTCCTGCGTCCGTCACCATCAGAGTTTTAGCAGTTTTAAAGTCTTCAGCATTTTTCTTCTTGTGGACAAAGTTGCAATTCCACGTGGTTTACATCCATGTGGTCCGCGCTTTCTTGTCGCCCTTGGCACGTGGTTTAAATCATTACTGGGATGTATATCATCAGTAGAATTGGGACATTGGACATTGAATTAGACAAAATTGTGATGGATATATTGAAGGTTATATTGAAATTGTTCATGAATCAGAATTGTGTGATTCTTTACTGTAATTGCTCGTAAGTAAGATGACCACATTATTAAAGCCCAGGATTGACATGCTATGCAAAATTACTATGTTGATTGAAAATTAAACGTTTGTTTGTCCTTTAATCAATATGGTAAAACATTTTACATTACTTTTCAGATCAAGACACGACTAAGCTATATATATATATGAATTTGAAGATTAAAAAATATATACTACACTAAATATATACATACGTTAAATATACAAATACATTAAACATTATCCAATACAAATCATGATCTATTAACAAAGTTAATATTATTGCTAAGACTAAATGAACATTTGTCAATAAAATTCAAGAACTGGATTAATTAATTAACTCTAAATTTAGGATTAAAGGTTTGTGGTAAAATTTAGATAAATATTTAAAAAGTCTTAAGATATTTATGCAAGCTTCTCGCTTTTGTTAATAAAATGAAACACATGTTAAGAGTTTAGGAATTCCTTGCCTGAAACGAAACGAGGTCAATCTCATAGGTTGCATTTTTTACTCGTTAAACATTGTCAAGTATGTATTTGCATCTGAATTTTCATATGAATTCGCAGGAACTGAGGAACATTTAAATTAGATATTTCAGAGATGCTTTAATATTTATAGACTTGCCATGCGTTTGGGCGAAATAAAATTAGCAAGCTAAATAGGGGTGTCCAGTATAATTGTGAACAAGTTCTTGTGTAGTATTTGTACCACAGCTATAGTCTAGGACTTTAAAACATATAACTCCAAAAGTTACTAAACAGTTAAGTATTGTACCAGAAAATTGAAGCAGTTTATCCACCAAATCAAATGCCATTTGTCAAACAAAACAAACCAAACAGATCCTTTATTTAGTTCAAAATTTACCATTTAATATTTTCATTTTTTTAAAAATATTTCCCAACAAAGAAGATATTAAACGTGGACAATAAAGGAACGCGTTACTGGGACACAAATACTTGCGCTATTTTTTCATTCATGCGGTAATGAATGGCTACGACCTTGACTACGTTTATATTTTATACGCTTCATCAAGCCTAGGGCAGAACAAAAAATAGGCCTTTCCGGGGTCGAATGTGTTTGGGCTGAGAAATATTTTGACAATGTTGGAAAAATCAGTTATGAATTTATATTTCCATTATTTTTAGTGGTAAACATGTTTTTTTAAGAAACCATTTTAAAGTATGCAACAGGAAGTTGTTTTCGTTCGCGGGCTTGTTTCAGGGGTTTCGAAGCTGGGAATGGTCAGGCCGGTCTACTACCATGGCAAGTTAAACATTAGATCTCCATCAGATCGAATACTTGACAATTTTAAGACAACAGTTCGAAAACTTGCGAAACAAGAAAAGCCAAGAAAAAGTTCATGGAGAAAGTAGAGTACACAAGGAAAATCAACGACCGTACTTGAATTCGCGCACAGTTCAAACATCGTAATAATTTGGAAGCATAGTTTAATGGGTAAGGAGAAGATGAATGTCTGGCTGGGTTAAGGGGGTGTGGGTGCGTCTAAACCTCCGTCGGGGGTCTTCGGCGTCCCTCCCCCAAAGGAAATCCACCCCCTGATTGGTCGGTTGGTGGGCGGGAGGTGGAGCTTGGCGACATGTGTGGGATAGGGAAAAAGGAGGAGCATCGCTCAGCATGGTTGGGATATCCCAACAAATTCCCTCCAAAACTACGAGGGAAAAAAGCCCTCCAAAAATTTCCGGGTATTTACTTTCCCTCCAAAAGTACAATACCCGGGATTTTCTCCTTCCTTCAGACCAGAAGTTCAATGCGTGGGTTTCTCTTTCTATAAAAGGTTTACATGCGTTAGCATGGGAGAACGCTATGCATGTTAGACATAGTCTCGCAAGGATATCCCTCCATAATATGTCAACACACTTTTAATGGTTAAAGTTTGT
>JAQIWQ010000996.1:0-12628 GCA_034695825.1 Folsomia inoculata
ACTGTACTCAAACTATCCTCCTCCTATTTCGCTTCAAGTTCTCAGTTTTCATTTGCCAGCAAGCGTAGTCTAGTCATCAATTCAAATGATATTATGATGACGCCGTGAAGAAGGGAACACTAATTGATACCAACCGGAAGTGATTAAACAATCAATACCGCAGTATCAGCAAGGAGTAAGAAATAAATGTAAGCCACGGTAAAAATGCTGAATTGACAGACGGGCAATAATAATATTGAGAAAAGATTTAAGTACGGAATGACATAACCTTCAGAATAATAATTGCAAGTACTACTGGATTGGAACAGCTGAACAGCTTCAAAATTACTGATATTGTTATTCGAATATCGCATGATATATACCACAAACATCATTTCTGTTCTCAAATGTCTCAAATTTGTTTGTAGAGAATATTATAACATGTCTCATAATTCCGACAAGATTTCTGGAATAAACTATGGATTTTAGACACCAAACAGGAAATACGTAATCAAGCACTTGGTTGGACTGACTGCCTTACACGAGAAAACCCCTAAATTCGATGAAAAAACATTTACATTTCGTTATTGTTCTACTTATCATTGTAATGGATAAAGCAGTTTCATTCAGAACAGACAAAACACGACGAAAAAGCGCCCATAGTTGTTTTATTTAGTAGTATAATGAAAGGAAGCATGCTTGTTTGTATGTCCTTCACTTAATTTTTTCCCAACTTTTTCCTCCTCCGCTTCCTGAATTTCTTATTATGCACACATTGGTCTCCTCCTTCCTACAGCCGCACTCACGACGTCATTGCATTGCTATTAAATTGCCATTTATCTTAAGGTAAAGAATGAAAACTCGACGAGGAAGGTAAGCTGAGCTTACGAATTCGCGAATGCGAAAACAAAGCTCACTCAACATACAACAGACTTGGCATGAAGAGGAAGGAAAATGCCCTGCATTCATGCACTAGCCACAGAGTGCTGGAAGGAATTAAAAAGATGGAACAAGATATTAAACAAACCCTATCTTTCCTTGCATACGTAGTCAGAGAAGGTTTTGCAAAGGAAAACAAGTGTTATATTACAAGAGTAGAAATAAACAATTCTCCATTATTAAAAGCGGATGAAGCTCATTTCCTGTCAATTTATGCAATCCCTCCTCAAAATCTGCAGTATGCTATGTATTCAGCTTTGAATTGATTTCTCGCACTTGCCCATGAATGTCTTACCATAACAATTTTGCAACCAACCACCAATTTATGCATGCAAAAAATGCTGGAATTCTATTATTTATGGTCACAATTATCAGGTAGACAAAACAAAACACGCATAATATTTATCTTAGCATACCTCAAATTCCATCATTTTGTACGATTGCTGAGAGTCAACAATCTAATCCACCAGCAGACCACAAGACTGAGAAGGACCTTGAGGTTGACACTTCCTGTCTATTTAGTAAGCTCCAACACCTTTCCCTTCCTGTGCGTTCCTTTGTGTAGTACTAAAAATAATGAACACGTGGCGGTTGTCTTGTTTGATAATGTAATGGCAATTATTGTGTTCGTTTCGATTCGATGTCTTTGTCGTAAGTAATTAAATTCCGGGTTTTGTTTAGTAAAGGGCTCGATAAATATTTCACTTCATTTTCTTTATCTGCTTGTAACGCAATGAAGTTTTTTATGTTGTTATCTGTATCTTCAGCTGCCACGAGACATGATGATGAGACGAATCAGAATCAGTTTATCAAATATTTCATGTTACCACTAATTATTCTAGTAGGTTTGGTTGGTGTTCTGTCCTGTCCTCGTACCGTACTCCGCAATACAAAGTGAGAACAAACTTATCACTCCACTTATCTTTCTGCTGCTCTGTTCATATCCGTATCTTCCTTTATTCAACTCCTAATCTACATCGTGTCATACTTCAATTCTGGGAATTGCTACTCTATCCTAGTAGTAGTGGTGCCTCTTCTGTTTTGCAATATTTATCGTTGGATTGGACTGTTGAATTGAAATGTGGGTGGTGTCAAAAAATGACCACGAAACTGAAGGATATTCCCCGTTTCTTCTGTATACGTGCTGGATTTCAACTTCCAGTTCTCGATCGTTATCTCTTTGTGTTGATTTTGATTAGCAGGTTGTGGATAAAATCACTTAAGTCCAGTCCAGAAGTGAGACAAGTGGAAACACCATGAAATTGTATATAACACAATTATTTAGTGGATGGCAACAGAACTGTTAAACCCTAGCACTTTATGTAGCTCCGATACAATAACGTTGACTCCTGGAGTTTGATGTTGGATAAATACACTGAAGGAAACGGCGAATATCAGCCAGCACCAGCAAATAGTAAAAAAGCTGGATGATCGGACCCTGCTAAAACGAATGAGCTTGCCTCAAGCTGCTTGAGGAGGATGTTGGATGTTAGACTTGGATTGCGAATCTCATCGGGTTTTCCTTAAAAATGCAAATATGCGAATATGATTGGGTGGCTGGCTGGATTGGATGGAACTGGTCTCTAAAAACTCTTCGTGATCGTCGTGGGCACAATCCAACATTATCAAATCAACCACGACTCCGCAACTGGTTTCAGAGATTTTTTGCACCCTGCCTGCTGCTGCTTCTTTCTTCTTCGCCTTCTTACGTCAACTCGTGCATGTATTAGCAACTCTCTTCTTAATGGTCATTCAATGTTAATATTGTACTATGTTTCCTGCCTGCCTACTGCCAAAGCCTGGCTGGCTTAGCTTGGCTATAGTTTGCAGGACGATGTTCGATGTTTGTTAAATGAAGAATGAGCTGAATGTCAATTTCCAGTTTGGTAGGTGTTGGTTGGCTCCTCTCCAGTTTGTTTGGTTCAGGTATGGCAAATGCCCGAAGGCTCTCAATCTTATTTTGTTGATGTTGATACGACGTTTGCTTTGCTGCACCTGACTCAATCTTCCTTCTTCTTCCCAATAAAAAAAGTTGACAGAGAAAGGTTTTTCTAGTTATTCGATGATGAAATTCTTATTTGATGGACACGACCGGGGAGATTCTTTTCTTAATACGTCGTTAAATGTCTGGACTGGATTCTCTTGTCGATTTCCCTTGAAATTGGCAAAAATGTATTGTCTTCACTGTGTATTATTACGAGAACCTCGTCTTCTTGTCTGCTACTCTTCTCCCTACAGAAAACGGAAGGATAATAAATTAGCGTCAGATAACAATTGATATAATGAATGCATGTTGGTTAGTGATGAACTGAACAATAGGCATGATCACTCTTTAGCTTACGAATGATAGGATACGACAGTGTCATGTCAGTTCAGTGGGACTAGTTTACTGGCAGTAGTAGAATTAAGAGACAAATTGGTATCAAGTTTAACGAGGTTTATCTATCATCATTCATGGATGAATACAAGTATTAACCAAGTAAGTAGGAGGAGTGGGAGTGGAAAAGGAAGGAATTATCTCTCTCTCCCTCTCTGTAAATGAACCAACTGCAGAACGCTATAAAGTTAGTTAAGAACGATGATGGATATCAGATGAGGAGGATGGATACAAGGGCAGTAGTAAGTAACAGTTGTACAGATCTATCCAAATAATCCAACTCACAAATTGCCACTTCCTTCCTGCTCTGCGCTCTCAAAATGAATTGAAATTGACACAACTCTACCACACCAATTTGCTAGTCAATTGCCATCTACATTTTATATACAGGTCAACGTATGTAAAACAACTGCAAATTACACTGCTGCTAACTACACTAACCAAGTCAGTTCAGCAGTTGTCTGCTAAATGGTAATATTTATGCGGTTGCGGCGAATGGATTCATTGAATTGATTGACTTTTATCAGGTTTAAAAACTCCCAGCATCAGATATCACTGATATCATATCAGATCACAATCCAGTTGTCAAAAATAAATAACTTAATTAATTTAATACTGTACTTACGGTAATAAATAAATCCAAACCGAAAAAGTTAAGTTGAGCCAACCCCAAAACTCCCAGACGTACTAATGTTCTTTAAATGAGTTTAGAATTTCTTGAACACTGCACTGACTGACTGCACTCACTTTTTCTTGTCTAATAATTCAATATCTGGCTGCTGACCTGTCTGGAAGGATGTCATTTGAGACATGAATATGAGATCAACTATTTAAATTCATATGTCTGGTCTGGCTGCTTGGTTTTTTTCCTTCTCTTCCAAATTGGGATATAAATTAATTTTCCAACCTGACTTCCTTCCTGTCACACTATTATCACCCAATCCACCACCACTAACGACACAACCTGAGCTTATCACTCTTTCTTCTTATCACTAATTCACTCACGCAGTCAGTTCAGTTTTTACTGGTGACGAATGAGGGTCTGTCTGCCTGACGTGACCTGGAGTAGAGGGAGGAATTGCTGTGGTGAGTGGAACATAAATGTCACAGACAGACAGAGGAGGATAGATACTATAGTATGTACTAGAGGAGACAGTCACTTGACAAAGAGGAAGGAAGGAACTCTTTGGATGACGTTATGATGAAAGAGGAAGTAAGTAGTGGATGGAGGAAACCCAAATCCAATCCAACCTACTAAACTCCGGTTTACTCTTCCTTCCTTCACTCACTCTGACATTCCAGTCCAGAACATAGTAAAATGGGGGACAACAACCCATCCCATGACATGACCAACAAACCTAAACCTAACCATTCATCCACCAACCAACTAACGTTGCAGTGTCTGGGTGCTCTCATTTTTTGTCCCATGAATTTCAACCCCTACTACAACACGAGCTGAGCTATTATACTAAAGTATAAAGCGGAAGGACCGGATTCCTGTCTGAACTGATTTTCATGCCCTTATTTTCCATATTAGCCATTGGCCTGGTGGTGGGTCCCTTCTTCCTTCCTTCAGAGAGAATAGGTTATCATCATAAGAGGTAACACAAACCCAACAAAAAATGCAGGTGGATTGGATGGAGGTTCTTCCTGGAATCAGAAGAAGAAGAAAGAGAAAGACTATCCACCACCAGGAAGCAAGTATTCATATACCTTAATAATACATAATGTACGTATTCATTTAACATTTTATACCATTCCTCCTTAACTTATTACTGAAGATAGTAATGATGATGGTTCTCTTCTTGGTTGTTTGTTTGTTGGTTATCTGTGGTTAAAACAACACACAGGAGGGCTTCTTAAAGAAACAGCAGAAATAATTCATGAGAAAAAAGCTTCATGGTCAAGGTTGAACTTATTCAACTCTTACTACTACTGCGGAAAATAAAAATTCATATTCTCTTTCCATAATTTTACATTTCTCATTTTCAGACCACAAACATGAACATTTTTAAAAAAATATATGAAATTTTACTTCCATGCAATCTACTCAACTCATCTATGCTTATCAACCAAACCCAACCCAAATAAGAGTCCCTTCTAGTCCCTTCACAAATTCAGTTTTCTGCTCCTGTGGGCCATCCAACTTCCACAATGACATTTTAGACAACCATGCCATCCAGTGAGTGAGCCCAATACACCGCAAAATACTGGATGTGAAGTGGAAGCCATTATTATTCAACCAACTCGTCTCATCCGTCTCATTCCTTTCATAACAATATCCACTTTTAGATTTTTAGACTACTACTCACCAAATAAATGTGACGTGTCCAACAATTATTTAATTGTACTCATTACATTTTACATTACAACTGATTCACATTACTTTACATTAAAAAAATTAGCTCAAGTTAAGCAGTATTGTCTCTGAGTGGGTGGGTCGAGTAACCAAGAAGGACAAAAGGAAGGTGAGTTTTTTCTTACACTTGAATTACTGAAAAAAGTATAAATTATCCAAAAATGATGAATAATATCTACATTGATTGATTGTCCTGTGATAACAAACAATATCTGATTGGGTTGGGATAAAAAAAGAATTGTTACGTTAATTCCGACGGTTGGGCATTTTTTTCATGTTTCCCTAAAAGTGTATGTAATAATTTATTAATTTATGATTTTTTTAAAATCCTAGATTGTTTGGCTGACATTGTCTTTGTTGATGGTTGGACTGCTCAAGTCATCTTCATCATCACACGTTCCGAAACACGGAATACGCCTATTTTTAAGTCATTCTCCAACTCAAGTTCAAGTCAAGTCAAATCCTCCTCTCTCCATCATTATGGTAAGTTGTTTTTATAGTTAGCAAGTTTGTTAAACTTTAAATTGTAATATGATGAACATATCTTTACCTACATTGACTGATGTTTTATGATATTACTCTTTCTCTGATTATTTAAAAAGACCAAAATTGTTTCATACATTTCTTCCAATATTGAATATTCATTATCATTCAATTACGTATAATTTTCAATTCAAACAGCATTTCTCAAACGAAACGGTCCAAAAGGCCTACCTGGCCACGGAGGAGAACCCATTCGACATGGATGCTTGGAATGTCCTCTTGCGTGAACTTCAAACTAGAAAAATTGACGATGTCAGACCTCTTTTTGAAAAATTGGTCAAAATCTTTCCAACAACGGGAAGATTTTGGAAAATGTACATTGAACAGGAGGTAACGTGACGTTTACTTTTTTTAATACATTTTCATATTGTTAAAAGCTTTGGGCTCGCCATACTGTGCTGTGCCGTGCTAATTTATTTATGGCTTGGTCTATTTATGATGAGAAATTGGATTCCCCCACGTTCTCGAATGGTGGACGAAAAAACCGATTCTGATTTATTTTACTAAACTTTTCGCTATTTCGTTCTTGCTTTAATTGTAGCGTAAAAAATGGTGATGGGTTTAGTTATTTGTTGGGATTTTAGTAGTTTTATTTTAGTAAACTTACCATCTTTTCTAATTGTTGTTCTGATAAATCTATTTCAGATGAAAGCAAGACTCTACGACAAGGTGGAAAAGGTAAGCCATTATAGGCCAAACAATTCAATTCTACAAACAATGAACCCACAGGAGATGATGAATCTACACCATTGTTGTTCGTATGTTCTATTTAACAATTGCCAATCTGTCGCTACCTACAATTTAATCTTATGTAAGTAAAAAAGAACCCTTCGATAAGACACATTTAGTGTGTTTTTGCTCTCTTATATTTTTAAGACTGTACCTCAAACTGTCTGTGATATCAGTACAATCAAAAAATGGTATTTTTAAATTAAATCCTTTAAACAAGAGTAAAAATCCTGAATAAAACAAAACATTCTCTGCAATCAAATGCAAAATAGGAAACAGGTTAAGGTTAAGAAAATAAAGAAATGATCTGACCAACAAATTCACGTCTTATTGATTGATTTCGTCACTTGGTGTTTTTTATTCAATTTGGCTCATTGTCTTGTGTTACTCAACGCGTCAATTTATTTCCTAATAAAAGTCAGAATCGTTACAAGTGCTATTGGTCAACTCATGATAATAATAAAAAAGATGCTTCTACCTCCTTCCGATATGTATTTGGCCATTCCCTTCATAAAGGATTCTTCCATAGTCTTTTTCTTCCTTCCTTCCTTGATAGAATGTTAGCTATATAATACGTATTTCACGTCAAATTTGGCTGTTTTTCTCGTGCCTTTTTGAAAATCATGATAAACCTAGTAAATATTTGTACATTTTTTTCAGTTTGCATGATTCATGTAGGGCGTGTGTTAAATGTCAATTTTTATCCTTGCCTAATAACTTTGCAAATAAAGTCAATTAAAATAATATGATTAATTAATCCCGAGTTTATTCTACTGATTGAGATTTACTACATACCATTTACTCAAGTTCAGTAGTTTAGTTCTGGTGTTTCTTTTGTTGACAGCTTTTCACGCGATGCTTAATCAAGGTGCTAAACATTGACTTGTGGCGTCTTTATCTTCAATATATTCGAGAGTCTAAAGCTGCATTGTCTACCTACAAGTAAGTCATTCTTTAGCATCTCATTATAGCCTCATAGATGAGTCTTAGCATATAAAATGATGTCCGATTTATATTCTCAGAGAGAAAATGGCTCAATCGTACGACTTTGCTCTGGACAAGATCGGTATGGATATTCAATCATTCTCCATTTGGAACGATTATGCAAGTTTTTTGAAGTCGGTGGATGCTCAGGGTTCTTATGCAGAAAATCAAAAAATCAGCGCAATCCGAAAGGTAGACATCAATTCAAATCAGAGGAGCTGATGTCATTTCCGGGTCAAGCCTTAAACTCAAAATCCTGTATGTATTCCCTTCAATAGGTTTACCAAAAAGCCGTCATGACTCCAATGATCAGCGTGGAAACTTTATGGAAAGACTACATCACATTTGAGCAATCGATTAACCCAATAATTGCAGAGAAAATGTCCATGGAAAGGTCTCGCGACTATATGAATGCTCGTAGAGTGGCAAAGGAACATGAAGCCATCACCCGAGGGTTGAATCGTAGTTTTCCTTCAGTCCCTCCAACCGGATCTCCGGAAGAAGTTCGCCAGGTATGTTTTAAAATGTAAAATAATTCATGTAGTTGTGTTATATGGTGCTTAATATAATTATAGGTAACACTCTGGAGAAAGTATATCGCATGGGAGAAAAATAATCCATTGCGAACCGAAGATCTCACCCTACTAGCTCGACGAGTCATGTTTGCATATGATCAATGCTTATTGTGCCTAACACATCATCCTGACGTATGGTATGAAGCGGCACTGTTCTTGGAGAATATTTCCAAACTCATGAATGAAAAGGGGGTATGTCTTTAAACTTGGGTCGAGAGTTAAGATTTATCTGGTAATCACCAATTTAATATAATATTCTTCCCCTTAGGATGCTGCATCCGCAAAAAAATTTAGCGATCAAGCTGCAGATGTGTATGAAAACGCAGTCACGGGCGTCCTTGGGAAAAATATGTTGTTATTCTTTGCATACGCTGATTTCGAAGAGACCAGAGTCAAATACGAAAAGGTTCACACAATCTACCAGAGACTTTTGGATATTGAAGATATAGATCCAACACTTGTACGTAAAGAAACTCCAACACCATTGTTCAATCTGTTGTTCAACTTCTCAAGCATTTTAATACTTATCAATTGGAATCCAACGTTTCTAATGATTCCTTCCACTAATGTGACTTCGTATAAAAATTTACAAATTTTTCTTACACCTGTTTCAAGTGTATGATGTGATGATCGATTATTGCATTAGCATCAAATCGCATTATGAGTGTTCAAATGACTACAAAGTGATCAACAATAAGAATTTCTTGTAGCAAATTGAATTTAAAATTCCTTTTTACTCATTTGGATACCATACATGACGATGTATGCATTCACCACCTATACTTAACTTACGCCATAATGCTTCATTCATGAATGACATCAATGACATTTAACGACAAGACAAGCCTTACAATTCCCATTTCCCTTTCTAGGTCTACGTTCAGTATATGAAGTTCGCTCGTCGTGCTGAAGGAATTAAGAATGCTCGTACAATTTTCAAAAAATCACGAGAAGATCCAAGGTCCAAGTATCAAATTTATGTCGCAGCAGCTCTCATGGAATATTATTGCAGCAAAGATCAGAACATTGCTTTCAGAATCTTTGAGCTTGGACTCAAAAAATTTCCTACTGAGCAGGAATACGTCATGTGTTATGTGGACTATCTTTCACATTTAAATGGTATGAATAATGAGTACGACATTTCACTTATCCGACTTCTTTGCCTTCGTGTATTTGTACAAGATCTGTTTTTTATAAATTTAGAGGACAATAATACAAGGGTTTTATTCGAGAAGGTTTTAACTTCGGGAAATCTTACCCCTGAAAAATCTGTGTAAGTAAAGTTGTTTCAAACAATAATCCCAAACCCCAATAATTGTAACGCGTCTAACCAAATAATGCATATTTCCATTGCAGCGACATTTGGAACAAGTTCCTTGGTGAGTACATAGGATGAGTGTGGCATTATTTTTTGGCTCTTATTATTAGCGTCCTGTTGTCTAATTAACAATTTGAACACAGAATTCGAGTCAAATATCGGAGACCTTAGTAGCGTAGTCAAAACAGAAAAGAGACGGAGTGGTATCCTAAATCAAGTGAGTTTCTTACATATAGAAGTGGATTAAATTAAATCTTATAATTAATAACAAATTTCATTGTTCCTTTCAGTTGAAAGAGTTTGAAGGAAAAGAAACAGCTCAAATTGTCGATCGCTACAAATTTCTGGACATGTTCCCCTGTACGACTGCTGAACTTCGGTAGATACATATCACACATTAAACAGAGCGCATTCTTAAGCACACTGGCTAACAGTACATATTTGAATATGTTTCAGATCAATCGGGTATACAGAGGTCCTATCTGTTTCCTCCAGTAACAAATCACAATTGCCACATATAATTCCTGAAGCTGCAGAGACTGATGAAGATATCGAGGACAAAACAGCGAGACCTGATTTCTCTCAAATGATTCCATTCAAGCCTAAGATGAATGCTTATCTTGGAGAACATATTATTCCAGGTTTGTTGCTGTATTTATGATTACCACCCACACCATAATTTTGACCAAGTATCTTCAAATGTTGTATATTTCCAGGTGGATCTTTTCCTATCCCTCCAGCTGCCGCACATCTCAACTCACTCCTCCCACCACCCATGTATTTCCACGGACCTTTCGTTGCGGTGGAGAAACTGATGGATATTTTCCAAAGACTTCAACTCCCTGAAGACGTTCCTGCTGCCAATGGCGAAGGTTGCGAACCATCCCAGTTTGATTTAGCCAAATCAATTCACTGGGTTGTCAATACAGAAAACGATCACCACAATAATCATCATCAAGGTCACCAGAATAATGTTCGAGGAGGACGAAGAGGAGCCAAGAGGAGGGTGGGTGGGCCTAATCATCACGATAGTGAGGATGAAGATTCAGCAGTTCAACCCCCTCCAAATGACATTTATCGTGTTAGACAACAAAAGCGAACAAAGTAATTGCGGTAGCTTGTACAGGCAAATAGTAGAATAACATCATAAAGCTATTTTTATAGTAATTCCAATTGTCTTCACATCTACATAGTGAATGACATTAATTAACTAAACTGTCAGTCTTGCATGCATCCAGAGATTCGTGGAGTGGACATATCATTTGTATTCATTTAGTTTGGCAGAATTTCAATTTCAACCTTGTATTTGTACTTGTACTGGATAAATTATTGTAGGGATGCATTATCAAGTCAAGGATCATTGTGAAGGTATTCAGATTTGTATTATAACCACCTAATTCAACTAATTCCCTATTTAAAACCATGTAGTTTACTGCATGTCGAATGAATTTAGGTAAGTAGGTTGTCTTGTAGGTTATACAGATAATATGCTTACCAGTATAGTCTATTTTTATGTTTTAAACGAATTTCTTGAGGAACTTGTGTAAAATGTCTATCATTTACTGTAGCTAATGAAATCTGTTATCCACATAAAAAATCAAGAAGGATAAGGAATAAATAATACTAAATCAAACAATCATTCATTGTATTGTACAATTAGCTAATTGCTTCTGTCGTTGTTTCTTGCAAATTTTCTACTTCTGTCGTTGTTTCTTGCAAATTTTCTACTTCTGTCGTTGTTTCTTGCAAATTTTCCTTAGTTCTTACACGTTTAAAACTCATTTCCGCTTCTCTCTCCATGTTTTCGACATAACCACCATCATACTGACCTCCCAAAAGGGCTTCCAAATAAAAAAGTCCCCTAGCTCTGAAACGGAAAATTAGATTTCTAAACGCTAATTTCTTGAAATTACTCGAAAACTAACTTGACACTGCAAAGATCCCCCATATAAATGGCATCATCCGTTTTACATTCGCAAATCCCTTTCTCAAACGCACTTAAACTTGCACATTTACAAGCAGGAAACTTTTTTGAGGCGACTGATTCTGCATACAACTGCCAAGCACGTTCATGACTGCATCCAGCGACGGCATCTAAACACTTGTCGAAGTCCATTAATTTCATCAGAATTCAAATGAATGTCACTGACGTACAAAAATGTAATTACCTGCTACTTTACTAACACTAGAACAATTGGGTTGGGTTGCACCCCCATTTGGAAAGAAATTTGCATGTCCGGTGTTCGATACTGTGCCCAAACCTCCAAGCTGGCCGTTGGTGTGAATAATCTGGAATATTAAACATAAAGTGTGAATTATACAAATCAAAAATTTTGCAAACAGGTTTCGACATTTTTCGTTTACATCCACAAATTTAGCGTCCCCTTTATCCAGTATAAATCTCTCATCATCCGGTGCTTTATCTGATCCAATCATTTTTGACACGATAAGATCAAACCCAGGTCCCGCAGGGTCCAATCCTGACATCAGTACATGGTCATCATTATATTAAGAGTAAATTAATTTCTTTGCAAATAACGCACCCGTAATTCTTCCCAATTTAGTCCCAGATTCTTCATGAAATAGTCGCCCTATCGTTCCTGACATTTGACCGCCCAAACTGAACCCTATACGCGTATGGTGTTTATTTTGCAATCACCAACGACTAATTAAATGCGGACACATGATTTAATCCATCACTCAGTCATACCAATGATATGCGTCTTATCAGGGTCCAAATTCCCTTTTTCATGCAGATTTAACAAAAACGTCGACACCACTTTCCCAACACCTCGGGTTGCTTCGGGTTAAATAAAGCATTTTGA
>JAQIWQ010000997.1:0-12621 GCA_034695825.1 Folsomia inoculata
GGATCATTTCCAGTTTTTTTCAAAATAAATTTCCCTTCCCCTTTCCACTGAGCTTGAGATTGCAAAGGTTTTTCTTGAGGGTCGAGAACTCTTTGGGTGGGAGGAAGGTCCTTTTCCTTAGCATCCCATCCCCGTGCCACTTCTTCAATGAGCACGTACTCTCGAGATGTATCTGCAGTCCGTCCACTTTTTTGCAGTGCATTGTTGATCACATCTAATGCTGTAGTGTCCTGGGTGACTTTCAACACAGTGTATGGCTCTTCCAGTACCACGCCGTAAACAACAAGGAAGAACATTCGACGCTTAAGAGCCACCGAGGACTTAGTGAGTGATGGTCCCATTAAATGTCCCCCTGCGATTATAGATACAACACGAGTTGAATTGGGACAGAAGTAAAGTCAAACCCATGAATCACTATTAGCAAAAATCATATACCTTCAGATACAGGGGTGGAATCTCTAAGCGAGTCCTCTTTGGATAAGCTCTTATTAGCTTCATGGATTTCTTCACCTTCTTCCTCAATTCTAGCATGAATGAATAACGTGGCCACAGGGAGTGGTTGATTGTGGGTGTTTCGAAGTCGGATGTGACGATATCCCATCTTAAGAGCTCTGAAGGGAATGACACGTTGCGTCAAAACATGACCACTGGCACTCCCACTACTTCCCCCATCCAGAACAGTGAATCTAATAAAAGCCAGATCCCTAAACTGTATGGTAAAGTCTATGGTCTCGTTCCAAATAGGATTAAGTGCATTTCTTGGAATAATTCTTGTCTTCTGTTTTGCACAATCGACAGGAATTCCTGAGACTTCGACCTCCACTTGAGGACTCACTTGGTAATTTGCAGGAGATAAGAATTGTCCAGATACTATTGTCAGATGTAATCGGACAGTGTGAAGGCCGTCAAATTCCTTTTCCAATGGATTAAATCGTCTGTACATGACGTGATTTCGATCCCACATGACAGTAGGTTTGAGGACATAGCCACACCTTCCGTTCTGTTCAAACATGGAGGCATTCAAATGCAAAGCACTGTCTTCAGTCTGGTAGTTCAAGGCGACCATTTGAACTCCAAAAGCCCAAAATATGAGAGCATTAAAGTTAGAAGAATCGATTCTCATCCCTGCAGGGTATGCCCGGATCAGTTGCGTTTCCGTATGCGCCATTACCTGCAATGGTTGTTTTCTACACAGCTTCTTTGACGCATTCTCATTTAGAGAGCAACATAGATAAACGGGGTGGTTCGTAATGACTCTTCGGTTGTGATGATCTGTAGTTGCCGACGTACCAGACGAGGTAGGCGTTACTGGAAGGCTTATGGGTACAGGCCCTGGCGGGGGTAAGATATTTTTACGCTGCATCAGTTTATTTCTCACAGAGCTGCTTGGACTCAGTGTTGTGAGCCCCCTAAATTTTATCGCTTGAATATAGATAACCAATTCGGAAAGTTCTCTTGAAATTTGACTGCTTTGCTTTTTTTTCTGAGTGCTGTCTTCCATATCGGTCCACATTTGCTCGGTCGGATGGTAGTGACTGGAAGATGTGGCAATTGAAGCAATTTTTTTGACCACCTTAACCGATGACTCTTGACTGGTTAGAGAATCTGTGCGGGGTGTAATTGGGAGGGCTTGTTCCGACGCCTGACGTGACACTACCAACCGTTCTGAAACGCAAGTACAACCCATCAACTGATTTATGCAGTTGTTGTGAACCATAACCATTAAACCGGGTAAAAGTAGAACAACAAGCAGACTTACCATCCTGTTCGTCCTCGTAATCGGTATCCGAGTCAGAGTAATCGTCATTGATGGAACCACCACTAACATTGCTAACGATGCTATTCGTTCTTGCTGATTGAGGTCGACTTGATCCAGATCGGTTCCTTGCAGGTGGGATGTTTGCGCCTTGTGAGACAAGTGACGAATGAACTGGTGGATTGGGAATAATTTCCGCATGTAATTTTTTATTTTTTATTAAAATTCTGTTTCTAAGTTGTGCTGGGCTTGGAAGGCAAGGATCGTCGGTAAAATCTACATCAAACATGAAGCGAGTGATGAGCTTTTCCCCGAACACAGTTTGGAATATCCATGCCATTCTTGTTTGTTGTTGCAATGAGCAATGATTTTCTATTGAAAGGATCACTGGGTATGAAGAAGCCAAGAAAGCACTTTTATTGATTGCATCGACCACTTGACGAAAAGGAATTTTTGTTGTGAAAGTATGTCCATGATATATCACAGGATCACCATCATCCCCATCCCAGCAGTCTAACTCTACACATCGGCATCCCGTAAGTAATACCTGGAAAACAAAAGTTGTTAACTAATTAGAACACAAAATCGATTAATGTCGATCATACCTGACTGTACAGCTCCACGGAAGACTCTCCTTTCAACTGATGCCCGGTAAGGTATGTATTATGAGACGCAGCAACATAGTAGTGAGCCATTGGATGGTCCAACTCGTCTTCTTGTGGAACTATTCTTTCACTCACAAACGTCAAATTTTGTCCCGACATCATATAAAGGGCGAAGCCTTCAAAGGAAATGCATTGTTGGGTCCGAAGGGTTTCATCAGGCTCATATTTCTAAATATCAGAAGCACACGTATTTTTATGACCTCAAAGATGTGATTTTTTAGTCACAGTACACATTTATGTTTATCAAGTTATGACTACTAAGTATGCAGTTTTTATCAGAAAATTAATCAGAAAGTGAATAAACATGATAGAACGATGCAAGAAATTAAGGACACTATTAAACCTACCTCTATCAATGCAACAACTTCGGTTTCAGACTTTCTCTCTCCTTGTTGGGTTTTGAGAAAGTTGGTCAGACAGGAAAGCGTTATGATTTTACTCCGAGAGGTTTCAACGCCCGCCCCATTCTGCACAATACTCGCGGAAGCAATGGCATCGTAAATGAATTTACTTTCCTGTTTGCCTGGTTGCATATTCAATTTAGACCCATGCTTTGGAGTAGCTCCTAGGACAAAATTCGATTTATTAGTCTATGAATACATTACCACAAGTATTGAATCAAATGAATAATCATGCTATTGTATAATATTAAACCTGATGTCGAGGAAGAGTGACTGCGTTCTGGAGATTCGGGTTGGGATGAGTCAGGGATGCCTTCTCCCTTTTGATTAGTAGCAATTGAGTCAAACAAGTCACGCAAGTCCTTTCTTGACCTCAAACTAGTGGCATTCAAATAGCAATTCAAATATAATTCAAATAATTATGTGAAATAGGATATTGAAATTCAATTAATTAGTGATACAAGTTACCTAAATGCTTGATACAGCTGAACAAAATTCTGAAAGCTTAGCCTTGTCTCATGTGTAAGGGCCGAAGGTCGAGACTGCTGGAATGACCCGTCAATCGTCGAAGCTGCTGGCAACACAGAGGCTGCACTTTTCATTCTAACGAGTGACTGCGGTTGATGGGATGGGGTTGAGGGAATGGAATCTACAAAGTCTCCCTTGGCTTTGGTGGACGGACTTGGAGGTCGAAATTCACCCGGTGGATACTCACCCCCTCGACTGAAAGATTCCTAAAATGCCACAAAGTTACTTATTCCGAGATCAAGGAAATTTAACTGAGCAATTAAATATCAGACTTTACTTTTATCATATGAATGTTGGCAAGAGACCTTTTCTTCCTAAACTTTGCAGACGCAGTTCTTCTAAGTAAACAAGTAGAATAAAACAATCTTATTGTGAATTTAAGTTTAATAAAACGCAAACCTAAAAGGAGGGGTTTCTGGAGTTATTCCTTGAGGAACAGTTGACGACCAGCGTCGACCACCAAACACCTGGAAATATTAATGGCCAATAGCACCAATTTAAATAAAACGTGCGCAATTAAATAAAACTCACCCTAATAGCATCAGCCATTGTCGGCGACAAACATTTCCCGTCCTCAAAGTAAAGTTGCAAATATTGTTCCTTTAACCAATACAATCGTCGATCTGGTTTCCCGAACACACGACGTAATGCTTTAACAACGGATCTAAGACCTGTGCAATCCCAACATGAATAGTTATCAAACACTCTTAAATAGTAATCAAAAGACGCACCAGTTAACCAGATTGAAGCAAGGCGTGGAGGAAAGATAAAGAAAGTGGATCGATTATCACTCAAAACTACTCCAAAAACGAGGGAAATGCATGTGTCAGAAATTGCCCAGTGTTCAATTCCGTATCTGCTTCAACATCAGTTATTAGAAATTAGTTCAAACATAAAAAACGAAAACAATGTTAGATGCACGAGTGCCTTGTGATTAGACGCACCTTTTCATAGCTGGAGAAATGTCAAGATCTTTGCTTCCACTTTCTACTTCTTTAATCCCATTCAAGTCAATATAGCCCTCCTCTAACCCGTTGTTCGCTACATCCGGCCAACCTCCAGTACCAGCAGGACCACTTGACCCGGCACCACTACCACCACTACCGTAACTTCCACCATATTTTAGTAACATCCCAGGGACAATTGGAATCAATTCTGGATCAACGGTGAGAAGAAAATCGGGTTGAGCATGGGAAAAGCGGAGGGAGCTCCAAACGGGTTTACTCCAAGTTAGCGTCCCACAGGAGCGTTCCAACTTGACCCAAACAAACGACGATCGACCATCCGTGTCTATGTGAAGGGCTGTACTGCCATGATGAAGAACTTGAAGATTTTGAAGATCAATGTGGGTCTTGTTCCCATTCAAAGGAATAAAAGATACTCCTGGATCGTGGCTGATTTCTTGTACCGGAATGTACACATTGTTGGACGTTCCTCCTTCAGCCTGCTCGACATTCCTAGAGAATAAGTCATCGTCACTGTCTTGTGTGTCCTCGTCGTCTGGAAATCCGGATCTCTCAATGCTGGAGGTGTGAATGCTACCGAAGAAAAATACGGACTGATTATAGCAGTGCTGATCGCGATATTTATCCCATATCCGCGCATACCTAAGGCGATCCGTGTTCAGAAAAGCGACTTTTTGTAGTCGTTTATTGTGATGTTGATGAACAATAGCAATTTTCTCCAAAATTGCTTGAACCTTGCGCAGCTTGTTCATGTTCAACAAACCACCGGAGCCTATTCGAGTAAAATACTCATCTTCTCCCTCCGGATCCAACAAACTCTGCAATACGCGTTTATGAAAATAATTAGATTGGAGGATGAGCTCAGATGTAAAGGAGAAAATGCTGCTGGGTGAGTGAAAGCAAGGTTAAGAACTAGGAGCAAATTATGCAAAAATGTCCCAAGGGTCTTGTGCCCAGAAAGGAAATGGGTTAGTATATTACGACTAAATTTTTGGGCTTCTTTCACCTATCTACTCCTACCTTTACTAAGGGTTACAAGAAAACGCACACACCTGCAACTGCTGCTGTTCTGATCCCGTGGACACGACGACGAGGGATGGTGTAAGCAACACGTTCCTCAGCTCCCTGATGTAAGCCCCGAAGAAAGGAACCACGGGGCAAGTGTGGATTTTCAGAGCTCGTCCTAACGCCATTTCGTATTCTGGTGCACTCCACATTGTCGTCTGTTGTCCAGACTCGTCTCCTTCCACACTTTCTCCCAACAACGCCTTGGACAGAATCTCCAGCGTTGCAATGTTGTCCTCCTTTTCATTTAAAGACAGCCAAAAGGGTTTCAGCTTGGTAGATCTAAGTTCCCAAAAAAGTCAAGATCCCATGGGGGTTAGCCAAAACAAAAGCATATCCACAAAGCTTATTGTTCTCAAACAATTTGCTCCCTCCCTCCTGAACATTAACAGAACGTAGTGATTTCCAAAACATCTCAGAGCATTTAGGTGCATTGATTGAGGATCCATTTATCGTAGAAGTTGATGAAGAAACGCTCCCTCGTTGGTGCAGCTCAAGACTGAGGTCCAGAGGCAAATAGAGGCCAGTAGTTTCCTCAATAATATGGAAAAAATGTCCTATGTCAATTACAATCCAAAAATTGATAAGCCTCTGGATGATCAAGAGAAAGCTTTCATGGAAAAATATACGGTCCACATCACTAAAACTATCACAATCCTTATTCCGTACTATATAGCTCTTAGTTCTTCTTGTGGATGAATCTGCGAGAAAGTTGGTTTTCTCCAATACCTGAAAAATAATTGGAACAACTTTCGGCGTGTATCTCCCACATATTTGTTTGGACTTTCGGACACATCAGGACCTTGTTTTTGTCATGAGGATGACAATAAATGATTCATCAGACGTTACTACATCAATGACAAAAAGAAGAGTTGGCTCACATTATGCAATAAATATAGGTTAGTGATAGTTGTGAAAGAGAAAAGTTATTGAATCATTTTTAATTCATTGAATTTTGACAGGTTTAAAAGTCCAACTTATGATCAAGGACCTACTGAAGAGAACAAGAAGGCTGCGTTTTGTGCGAAGGCGTTTTGGAGTGTTTCTGAAAAAATTCGAAGGAAAACTGAACTTGTTCCAGACCAATGAAGTGGCGGAGTCTCAACAAATGTGCAAACATTGAAGAGTGTAGCAGCAAGACAAGACTACGACGACATGATTACTGACCAGTTTTTTTAAACAAACATTACCAAATGCGAAATCAATCACAACCCACTTAATCAACTCTTTTTCAGTGTGATGAACAAGGAGAGAAGAAAAATTGTGTTCCATACTTGAAGGAGTAAACTACATAAACTACTTTCCTTTCAATTGCTATCATCTGAATTGGGAGAGAAATGAATAATTGTAAAACGATCCCGAATCCAAGGTCTATTGCACTGGGCTGTTTGTAGAGGAATAGAGGCAAGAGTTTAGAATCGGCCTACAACTTGGCTTTAACGGCTGGAGGCCGAAAGAAACCCCTGTCCCTACTTCCTCTGTTCATTTGCACCGCTTTCACGTCCTCCTTCCTGTGATCCCCAACACCAAAACACAACAAAGGGCATGATCCCCACCATTGCACTACCAACACCAACCTTCTATGTAAATTCAACTCGAGCAAAAATAATGAGTTTTCCAAAAACTCATCTCACGAATGAAGAATGAACAAGGCTGCAACAGCATCACTTATTCCTACACAACGTTTTCCCTTGACTCTACCAAACAATAAAATTCTGTCGCTTACTTCAACCCAGCGACAATCTCGACAGCAGTCCCGAATGCACCCAGGTTCCACGCTGTTTTTGCCACTCGGAGGAGACAGGACAACACGGCCTTTCGTTCCTCATGAGTTGGAGGGGAGACCAACAGGTGGGTTACCCAGGAACTTATCTACAGAATGGTGGTGTTATATTGAGCCATCTTGAAATTTAAATGAGCAAGAATGCATGCATACCTCACAGAAGCGGTCCACGAGAGAATTGATCCCAGGCTGACCGCTAGAGTCTGCCCCTCCACAGAGCCCATCCGTGTCTAACTCCATGGTCACATGACGGAGATAATCCAAAGGGGCGACCTATAAATGCCAGCATTTAATTATAGCCAGTGAGTGGACTGGGGGCTTGCAGTTTGTCAATTTTCTGGAAATCATTGTCTGAGCTGGACAACATATAGAATGCCATTTTTACTACCTGACAAAAAAGGATGCTTTCTGCTTCAGCTAAAGCGAGGGCAACTTCTTCTGGAAAATGAAGAACTTTCTCAAGTTGTTCAAGTTCAGGGCTTAGGTTGACGGATGTTATCTTCCACTGCTTCTTTGAAGATTCTGAAATTTGTTCATTGAGATGAGCGTAAACCTTTTAGCGAAAAAACTTTAGAGGATTCTCTTTGATCTTTCGTTTCTCCGCAAAAAAGCAAATAAAACAACGCGACTTTTCAATTCTGATAGATGGGAGGAGGCTGAGATGGATCACCGCGTTGCAATCCTTCCGCTCACATACCTGCGTCAAGGAGTGCTGATTTCCTTGGTAAAGTAAATTCCTGAAGGAAATTAGTGTCCATTTCTCTAAGGAGGGCCCATAGAGCTCTCCCTGCTTCTCGAAGTCCACCAACAGTGCCCAAGTGTCCACAAGAGACGCCACATGAAGAAGCACTACCCAAGGGAGGCACCAACAGTGACCATCTTGTGCCCCGAAACTCCAAAATCAATCGATCATGATTTCTTCCTCCCCCAGCTCGCCACTAGAAGAGTAACAACAAGTTAATCTGTCACCTCTAAGCTAAGAGGATTCCTTTTGTCACCAGACAAACCAACCAAAGTGGTATTCAACATTTAGTCAAACGAAACGAACTGGTTGTCACTCTCAGAGTACAACAATCTCTTTGTGGACTTTGACTACTAAACTAATCGGTCCCGAATGTCTTTCCTGGACATGACAATTTATCAAACCCGTCCTTTGATGTACCTTCTCAACGTCAGAGAATTACACACGTTCATAAAATTCTGTCAATCAAGTCTCCCAGTAAACATAAATCAACCACAAACAAAATCTGATTCTCTTCAGTAGTTTGCTCACCTGGGTAAGGTCTGCAGTCGCTTGCGATCTGGCCAACACTTTAGTTCGACAATCCAGCAAAATGATTTTCTCGGGCCCGATGCCAAGTAACCGGGTGGCCTATGGGATTTAAAGATTTGAGTCGAAAGAAATGGCCAGGATTTAATCTCGTGTGTTGGATGGGAATGCTTGTTGGTCAGTGGAGGAATATTTGGCAATTGAGACAACCATGCAATCTGTCTGCTATTGAGCAGTGGTTGCGGTTGTGCCCAGAATTGTTTAGCATAATGAGACTAACTTGCAAATTGAATTATGCAATCAATATTGCTCTCCACTGCCGACCTGCGATTCATAAATTGAAACTGGAAACGGGGGAATCTCATTGATGTTGCGACCCGATCCCACTGCATCATCTTATTACACTTACAAAATAAAATGAAATCATTCATTCATTCTTCATAATTCATTTTACAAAGTGAATTTTCATTCTTTCCTCATTCATTGAGTCTAAGTATGCCGTAGGCAATTGGCGTCAGTCTTAGATTGTTTCAGCTACTGCAATATATCAACTGCAACTAAAAAGGAGATGTTGCTTTCACTTTGAGAGATAGAAGGTCAAATTTCCAAGTCCGACGAGTAGGGGTAATTTTGAGAAAGTAGAATAGAAGGAATAAAGAATTATGAGCAGCTTTCTGATTATGAGGTTTCAATCATTCTGGGAATACTTTATTCAATAAACTCTACAACATGTAGCATACCGGATAATCGCAAGATCACTCTAAGACGTTTGGGGTAGTCTGACATCAAAATACGGTATTTTCATGAGGCATTTTCATACGCACAAGGAGCGGAGCATGTATATTGAGAACCAATAGGAATGCCACACGGACAGAAGGACAGACAGACAAACAGATCGGGAAGTTGTGTAAACCATAAATGATCTAGGGAAGCGCTCATTAATAATGGAACCCAAACTTCATTCGCCTTCATTCAAAAAACGAAGGGATCGCCAAATTTCATTAAAAATTCATAAAATTAATGAAGCTTCATATGAATGGAGGTGAACATGTACAACTAGACCATCATTACAACGATGAAAGAATTGAGAAATATTACCTTTTTCTTTGTTTTTCCACGTAGAAGCTCTTTCACTACGACCAGGCGACACCCATATGCAGGAAGTCTTCTACAAGTTTGAACATATAATTTCTGTAACTGAGTTGCCGACTCGTACACCGACGTATGAAACAATTTCCGCTTTTGTTCCTATAAAACAAATTATAGAGAAATTTACTCAATTTTCTAACCCTTTCAAATCCAAATCCCACTTAGCAATTCAATCCACCTCACTCGGGAAATTGAAAAATGAACACGTCGTAAATTTGTGTTTGAGCATTCAAATGAGAAATCTATTGACATTGTGTTACATCAATTTCAATAATATTTTTTTCATACCACTTGTGTGCTACCATTAGGCAGTGGTTGTTTGAACATGGTTGCGTGAGTTTCTAAATTTCCGAGAACTGATTGTTTTTCAATCTTTTGTCAAATGAGCAAAATTGAGTTTTAATAAATTCTTATACGTCAATAGAAAGGTGCATGGAAAGGAAAATGATTGGAAAGTTAGTTTATGCGTTAATGAGGATGAAGTTGATGTAGAGATGGGCTTTATACTAATAACCATGGATAGAGCATATTGTTTCCGCACGGCTGGAGTCCTGTCTGTTGTGCCGTACCTTTCCCCGTTCCGTTCACATCCAAGTCATCCAACGAAACAATTCATATCAATATTAAGGAAACATTAAACTAGTTCAAAAGGAGGAACGAGATATTGTTTTGGGGTAAACAGAATCTAGGGACTGACACATATCAAACGGTAGACGGGACAAAGTACTTCAAAGGCGAGATGTGATGTCAGTGTTTTAGTGCAGATAGTAGGCAGTGAGCCGCATCACTGACATCCCTCATCACCAGTGCAAATAACCAACAACTTTCACCAGCCTACAAGAACATGAATCATAATGAGAAAGTAAATCTCTCTTCTGCGTGTATTTCTTTGATGAGATTTCTGACAATCAGTATCATCATCTTTGGAGGATGAATAGAAGAAATGAGTTCATTCTCGTCACGAGCCGCGTTCAAACACGAAAGAAACGCTTCGCTAGTTGACAACTTCATAACTTCCACAGCATGTGGTTCTGGAGAAAGTGATTGCAGAACAACCCCAACTGGTCCAATGAAATGTCGAAACTATCAGTGCCATTGGAGGTTAGGATTAGCCATGTTCTTTTCTGACATGTCTACATGTACGAGAAACTGTTGCTTCACTCTCCCGTCATGTAGCGAATGGAGAATTGAAATAGGTAGTGCCTTTTTGCCAATAGGACTAAATTATATTATAGTTTTCTCATGTGAACGACAACTCCCTCATCTCATGTCAAATCAATTCCTGAGCAGAAGTCAACGCCGATACCTTCATTGGTGGCGGCGCCCTGACTTTGCGCCGCGGGTGATACAAAATTTGAAAATATGCAAAAGAAAGTAAAAAAAATCCATGAAAATTTAATTTGTATACAATTTTATTGCCGAAAATATGATTTTAAGCAAGTTTTTGGGATAAAAACTAGGTTTTAGAGTAAAAAAACAATCGTCGCTTAAAAATTTATCTCGGCGGCGCTCACTCTTCGCGCCGACACGTATTATCGGCGGCGTCATATTTGATATTTAGTCTCGGCGTTGACCTCTGTTCCTGAGTTTATTCCTTACTTTGCAATCTTGGCATCCCTCCATACACTTTCATACTAAAATACTCTTCTAATTCATACCCTATACATAACTGGATGCAGCAATATTTAAAAAGGCTGGTTTGGTAACTTTCCATTCAATTCCATCATGATTACCCAGCCGAGTACCGTGATTTTAGAGAACCCATGCAGTCTCGTCTCAGTTTACTATAATCTGAAAATTTGTGTCGAAATGCATCCTTTCTCATGGAGGAATATTATAAGAGCAGAAGGGAAAGGAGGGAAAGTTTTTCTCCAGAAACTGATTAAATTCAGCCAGAGTGCAAGACAAATAGTATGGATCCTTCAAATTCCAATTATTATTGAATGTAATGATAGGAAGGATTGAATATCAACTCCCCTCGTCGCTCACCGCTCATGATGGTATCCGAAATTCGTCCCGTGGATATGCCTCAATCTCGGCCCACAAGGCTCGTCAGTCAGGAGACGGACGGAAAGACAGAGGATGGTATGTGGGAAGGAAGCCACTAACATGAAAACGTGGCTTCTACTGCGATCATCAAAACTATACACCAATATGGAAATTGCAAGATAATTCGATAGTGACAAATAATTGCCCCAAGACTATTCGGGCATAAATTTGATCCCAGGACATGAACAAGCAAGACCGTCTTCTTGGTGCGTCGTAATGAGCCCCTTCTTTAGCGATAAATAACGAATCCGTCTTCCTTCTCTACTACGCCACATAAGAACTTTCTTATGACACTCAACTCTGTAAGCTCCACTCACAAATGTCTACACAAGATCCATTTCCCAATTAATCTTCCTTCTCTCTTCAGATTCGAGCGTGTTCGTATATATCTCCCATTCTCAGTATTGTGTTTTCTAGCTCGTCATTATTTCTTCAGATGGTTCATATTCTTCTTTCTAAAAATGTAACCCACACGGGCTGTATATGAAGGGTTTTTAGCGCAATGGCGGTTGGCGGACCACAGAATTATAATTTCGTAAAGTTAATGTTGTGTAGAACATGACGGAAGGACTGATCAGCGTCAGATTCCATGAGAAGCAGTTTGCAACATTGTTGAAATTATACAGTCAATAAATTCCTTCCATAAAAAATAACTACTGACTCTGACTGGCTATACAACTGATGAGCTAGTACTTTCTCAGAGCATGCGATATGATATGGAGTATCTTATCTTAAGCGTTGATGGATAATAGTGTATGGAATATGATGCGTGACCCACAGAAGGAAAAGTAGTAAAGTTAGTTGTGCTGCTGGGTCTTTTCCTAAGCAAGAGAAAAACTCAAGCTGAATAAACAAAAGAATGCGGGTGGGATTGAGACTATCTCATCGACTGCTACGAACCGTGTCACCTCGACATCTTATGATTTGCTCTATATTTTTGCTAATCACCACCTTACACCACCAATAATAACAATGTATTAAAGTCGCATT
>JAQIWQ010000998.1:0-12619 GCA_034695825.1 Folsomia inoculata
GACTAACTCACGCCAAGAGCTATCACATCGGCAGCTAGGCCTTACAACCCTAGTGAAGTGACGCGGTCGTAACATTTACCATAAACTTGATGTCTAATTTCAGTGAAAAATTGATCGTCGTTTACTAATTTATAACGTACTGCTCACAAAACTTTTTACAAACCAGCGAAACTGGGGGTAAAAATTAAATCACCAATTAATTATACACTTAAATAATTTAATTTATAATGTTCTACATTAATACAATATCTTAATAAAATCGAATTTTTTGCAAATTTACATATTTAATTAATTAGCCTATTCTCATAGATTACCCATTATTTATGATGTTTCTTGAATTTACAATTTCAAAGCATGGCATCAAGCTAAATAAGTATATATTTTTATAACCTTATCTAGCAGAACTTAACATCTACATACTACAAACTATTAATATAAATTAGTAATTGTCACTGGGTCATCATACACCTTCCATCGATTCAACCGAAAATTCACACTGTTAGAATTGTAATTTTTTATTTAATCGTGTGAATAAACTTATCCAATTTCTAGAATATCATTACTAAAAAGTAGCATCATCACTAATTTATTCGAATAACACAATGGCATCCTTGAAATATGAAGTTTCTTAATCTGTGAAATGCTTTTGAAGGTTATTTAGAACCTTTCCATTTTCTTAGTTAAAATCACTCTTATTCTAACTATCCAAATCTACAGTAGTCGGCAAGTGTCTAAAAGGCGTGACGCTGACTATTCATCTGTTATTTTCTTTATAGAACCTTTCCGTTGACAAGACAAGCAGACAGGTAAGCAGACAAGATATATCGGTACCCGTAAACAAAAGGTTCTTAGCATTGAATTCCCCAAATTTAGCATAGTAATAAATCTTTGTGCAAGTGCGAGTAATGTAATCCCGTATGTATTCGTGAACTGGAGCAATCGGCACCAAACCATTAACTGTGGGAACGGTATATGTGGGAACCTTTACTAAAATTACACTTGGCAAAGGAAAGTCTAGTTTGCTGTTGTCGTAAATCACTCCTTCAACTTCAACCAAACGTCCTGAAACCAGCCTGTTTGCAATGTCATAATTTCGCTTAATCTTTACTTTAGCTCCAATGGCAATGTCCTCGCCTTCATAATCCAACAACTTTGGCTCGGAAGGATATTGTGTCAAATGTTGTATTTGTCTATCTACTTCTTATTGTTTTGGCACCACACCAAAATGAGTGTAAAGCTGCACAGTTATATGCATTGTTTTTGGCAATGAGCCAAAATGCGTGGGATGATGCAGAGTGCTTTTTAATAATTCACAATGCGTGTGTCGATGCAGAGTGCATTGGTATTCCTAACCTACATTTAGTTCATGCATACGTTGCCTTCACGTTTACCCAGTCTTAAATTGCCCTCTGTTGGTCTTTTTCTTTAAAAGTTTCAAACAAATTGTTGAGTCATCTGCTCACGAATTATCCGTAACCATCAAAATGGTTCAGTCAAATTCTTCTAATCAGTGAGAATTTAGTTAGCTTTATGAATAATTAATTGGGTGGTTTAACTTGTTTCTTTGCAGTGGTTTCGTTTTTACATTCGAAACCCTGACCTCCCAATTTCTCCAGCATCAAAAGAATCTACCAATTCCCATACACTTTACAATGCTTCAACTTTTTGGGGTCGATCACATTGTGGTTGAACTCTCGAAACGGCATCTAATATTTGTTCGGCACCTAATATATATCCAGATCTGCCTAACGCACTCTGCGTTAGAGTGATGTTGCAGGATGCACGTCATCCATTACTGAAATATAAAGATTATCAAGAACTTCTACTCATTGATTCATTTCTGACTGTCCATGCCGTCTTCCGATATACTTCAGGGCAGCTTGCCAATATAAAGCGAACTTGGAGACTTTTTGGGGATTATGAAATAACAATGAAGCACATGTTGCAGATCATTATGTAAGCATATCTATCCCGGGTGAGGAATGGATACGCTTGCATCTTTGGGGATATTTTTAGGATTCCTAAACATATCCCAAAAGAGCAAGTAGGTACGACAAGTAGGTATAAGAGAGCCTACCGAAGGAAAAAAGAGAGATTGATTCTCTCTCGAATTAGTAAGTAGTGTAGAGTTTGTAGAGTAAGTCAAGTTTTGTTAGCAGTAAGTAACGAGAATAAACGAACTAATCAGAATAAAGTTGTAGTGTCCCCTTCTTCCACCACACCCCCAAAAGAGAGAGGATTATTCGTAACATGGCGCTCTTTCCTCAGGCTTATCGGAGCCACCTTCTTTTTTGTGGGTAACAGCGCATGATTAAAAACCTTAATCACACATAAGGTATGTACATGTTAAATCCAATACTCATTCTCATTTTTGCCCCCTCGCAAAATTCTCCATTAAACAGACCACACCACTCCCAGAACACAATTACAGCAATTTCATTTGCATGCACATTATGAAACCTCGCATTTTAATACATATACCATTAACTTTTATCTCAACTCCAAAATACTCTTCTAGCAAACTCAAGCAAATAATCCATACATGCTATCTATGCGATGAAAAGGACATTTTCATCCTGCTCAAAGCAATGTCCTTAACAAACAATAGCATAACTTACGTTCCCCAAATTTTGCCAATCTTGTTCATCTTCACCAATAAAATACCAAATTGAATATTTAGGACCTGGCGTGTTTTTGCAAATTCCAAGAACTTTGTACCTTTCTATAATTGGCAACATCATCCTGCACTTTGTTCCCTACAAAAATTCACCTTTTCGTTTATACATTTCCTTTCGCATTCCAACAATTACACAAATACCAGACAAGTGCAAATGGTTAACCTTTTGATTCCTACTTACCCATGGAAATTGTTTTTACTTATTCTTTTTATCCAACGATTCTACTAAAACCTCTTCTTCCTAAATACCAACCCAGACCTACTAAAAATCTATGCCCTCATTTCGCACACTTTACAAACACTTGCAAAACAAAAATATCAGGCATTTTCAAAAACAGCAAGTGCTCACAAGTCAATTCTTACAAAACGGTCAACTCCATGTTGGGCTCCTTCTATTATTAGTCCAATGTCTTCCCATTTTCAGTTTAGTCTCCATTACATGACTCATAGTCTCATGAGAGAAAAAACCCTTTAGAATATACATTGTAGTCAATATGTTGAATGTACAGACTGTTTGTCCCGTAGTTGTATGAATTAAAGTTGAATGACATTGAATTCGTACGCAATAATCAAATGAGCACATTTATTCAAATTGAATAACTTGCATACATCATGCATGCGACTTGAGCATCAATCATAGAATCTAACTACTTCAACAATTTGCAATTATGCACATTTTGGGGTGTTCGTCTACGGTCATATTGTGAACTACAATTTAAGTGAAAAATGTTAAAAATTACCCTTGTTTTGGCCACTTTTGTGGCATTAGCTTACGCAAATCATCACTGTCCAGAACTGACATCGTGTGACGATTTCGTTCGTGTCAATTACTGCACGTATATTGTTACACGTTCCTATCAAGAAAATTGCATCTATAAATCGGATATGAGAAACTACTCCAACAACACCAAGTCCGTTATACGCACATGTGTTCAATAGGGACGCTACCGCGGTAAGCAGTTAATTTTATCTAGATAAAAATTGATACTTAGAATTCAACATGCTCATTTCAGGTACTATTGTCAACGAGGAGCCTGTTGTGACCCAAACTTCACGTCTTTTGTTTAAATCCACGGAACTGGCCGTGAAAACTGTTCCAGTTTTAACAGTAACAGGGCACCCGATATCCCCTAATTACGCCGTCTATATTGCTCCACCCATAACAACGTTAGCGTCATTTCTTAGTGGCGTAGTGTTCAAGACTGCTATACTTGAGTCTCCTGCAATTTTTCCTACACTTAATACATCACCAGATAATGATTTTAACTCCTCGCCAACCCCAATCCGAGCCACTATGCCGAAATTCACCCCGGTATCATCTCCTGACATCCGACCTATACATAAAAAATTATACGGAAGTCTGAGTTTGTTACCAACTTGAAAACTTCAATGAAAAATGATAGGGAAAATATTTGTACTCGGGTTAGTTGATTTCTATGATATTATTGACACTGTGCCAGTTCATAATGCCATCGATCGCATGGCTCTATCATTATGTTGGACTGCACGGATATTGGCTTCCTATCCAGACCAAGATTTACGAAACAGATTGATGTCAAATCCAATGCGAAAACAAGTGCAATTATGTCATGCACTAATTTCACGCATGCAACATTGTAAAAAACTCCCCAAGATAAATTATTTACCTCTTTCGCGATGAGCTAAATTCATTTTGCAAGAATTTCCCAACGAACAGTTTGAAACCAGTATGTTTCTAATCAGACCAATTTGCAAGGCCTGGATTTTGGGTCTTAAAGCGGTTCAATTTCCAAAGTTTTCCACATCCTTCAATACTTTAGAATAAAAAGTGACAATACGGGCAATTGAACAACTTAGTGAAACAATAGCAATAAAATCAAAAAGCACCGATTCGAAAATGGACCGTAATTCCCCCATTGCACGTGTCGGCCCCCCTAACTTTAATTTACCAAATCCTCTACAGGGTTCTTCTTTTAGGCATAGCTGTTTTACCAGTAAATGCCGAAAAAATCCGCGGCTTTGGGATATTTTTAGGATTCCTAAATCAGGGGGCAATAAAACTAGCCACATGAAGGTTTCTGCAGCAGAACTTCCGCAGTTCATAAAAATAACAGAAGAATGTTGGAATGAGATCAAAAATCTCAAACCCAACGAAATTCCTGCACGATTAAAAAATTCTCCGCATTGCAAACTGACGGATTATAAAGATCGTAAATACTGTAGTAAACAGCATACAGGCTATTTACCGTCAGGGTATTTCGAATGCAGGCCTGGGATAAGTCTGGACGGATGCCGTTCATTAAAAATAATCACGCTAAGAACAAGTCAGCAACATCCTGATTGCATTGGTAGAAGCATGACAATAAAATGTGGTTTAGTGAAACCCTTCATCAAAGGTCTAAAAGAACTTGAAGTGCATATAAACACGCAGCCCTTGTTTGGCAGCGATTATTGTCTATTTTTTCACTCAACTGTCTTTTTCAACTGCCTAGTGAAAAGCCCAGACTAATTTATTGATTTTGTAAACAACAATTACAAGCCTTCATTTTACCGAGGCACAATTAAAAGTTAGGCAGGAGTGCCAAATTCCGGTAATCGTGCATCTACAAACTCGTACTCGAACCCATCCGAGAAACGACATTCTTAACACTTATTTGGCTTAAAAACTTTTTAACGCTCTGGTAAACCTTTACAATGGCTTCAACTCTTACTTCTGTTGAAGTTAATCAACACATTAGAACCCTTCCACATTTGGCAAATGTCTTACAAACCTTGTTTAAAGAAAAAGTCCAACCAAATTCTGACTATATGAACACGCTTTAAACTATAAAAAATTTCTAACCACCTACTCAATCTTCAATAGCCCCATTTACGTAAATCCAAATTATGCATTTGTAAAAACCCCCAGTCTTCTGAAACTGCCAGAACTAACATCTATACAATTATAGACCTACCTTATGACTCTTTGTCCGTCATAGCTTTGCCAGTATACAAGCTTGCAAAAAATCCGTTGCCACAAACTATCTTTAACCTCGTTAACATAACCATAATAGCTCGACTTAAAAAGCAAGCCAAAGTGATTCTTGCCACTAATGCAGAAGGTTTGTTTTCTTTTAAGAAAAATTCTAATTTAACAATCGGAGTTTTCCCCCAAGCAAGCACTTTTTCACCTCGATTCAAGTTTTTTAAGCAAGATTGCCTATGTCTACGAAATGATAAGCAGACTCAATTTTCCGATGACATAAATGCAAATACCTAACTCCACCTATGGCTAGAATGTAATGGTACGAACAGGACTTTAGATTTCGACGTCTGTTGGATTTAGCCTGGTTACACATACTTTGCTACCCAACTCCAAATGCTTTGGAAGGTTTTAATAGAAAAAGCTCCCCAGAGTTGCAACATCTTGTTATGCAAAATCCTTTTATCATTTCTGACTTATTACAAGCCTGGATTCTGGGCTTGACCACCCTAGAGTATGCACCGCGAATCGATCACATTTCGCCTCTCAGCCGTGCGGAGTACTCCGCTCAAATTGAGACGGTGTCAAACTTCTTGCAACAAAAATCGTCAAACCTTCCACTTTCACAGTCCCTAATGAAGGTCAACATATCTGTAACGAGGCATGTTCTTCTACTTGCCAACAAGCATGGTTCCAGAACCAGCTCCTTCAGGCACAATCCTCACAAAGTAAGGAGGAATTTTTGTCTACGCAGGAGACAAATCAGTTGTACTTTACACTGACATGGCCATCAAACAATGTCTCTGGTGAACGACTATTACCACCAGAATTTTATAACTACGTAAACCAGGGGGAGAAAGCCTCCAAACGTAACCCGCAAATTCAACTCACAACCCGCAGAAAAGGGTTTCCAGGCAGGATTTCAGTTCAACCCAACCCAACCAGTAGTACCCCCTGAGGTTGAAATTGTAAATCCGCCTCAGCCGATTCCCAATCCTCATGGACTTTATGTAACGCAGGGTACTTCAAGTACTCTTCCCATCCCAATATCCATCAAGCAGGACCACAAACGAAACTGACGAACCGCCTCTCAGACGCCGTAGGATTGACCCACTTCTTAACCCACGACAAGAGGCTCGAGAGCGGGTTGACAATATCGTACGACGTGCAGAACAAGGAGCCCAAGCGCATGCTGCGCGTCATAATGATTCAGTAGTTATAAGTATTATAATATATATAATATTAATATAAATAAATCACCACTCCCACCACCAACTTATTTTAATACGTCCTCCCCAATGACCACTCCCGTCTGTCCAACACTACCACCCCCACTACCATCATTATATCACCACCCTCATACCCACTACTATCATCATCACCACCATCCTGTCCACCACTCCCATCTCCACTATAACCACCAAGCACGGCAACCATCACTGCCATTACCATGACCACTCTTCCTATTTCTTCTATTGAGGATACCACACCTATCGCATCACCTATTGAGGTTACGACAATCACAACCCCAATCTATACATTTCATCCTTTTCTTGTGTCAATGAGCAAAACTTTTTTCTCCGAATCAAATTATTGCAGCTCAGCCAACTGATAGGATCAACAGATTCCTTTACATCCGTTATTCCTCACTATTCTTCAGGAATCTCTTAAGAAGGAAAAGGATGTTTTTTGTAAAGAGGTAAGATTTATTTTTTGAGATATTTTTAGTGCTCTACATTTTTAATAGTGTTATATTGTTCAGGGACGCAACGCAATTCAAAGGGTGGGAAGAAGTTTGTGCTGGGGAATGAAGCTAGTTGAAGATTATAATAAAGACGGAGATTTACAACTGCAATATAGTATGGATTCCAATTTGAGGAAATTGAGGAAAGCTGTCTGCGATACTATTATAAAAAAGGAGTTTATGTAAGAAGACTCGTATGCTGTCCAACTAGACATTTAGTGCCAGTATACAGTTGAATGTAAAAAAAAACTATTTGACATTTTCATGAAAATGAAAACTCTCTAAACAAGGGTCTACCATGTTACCTAAAAGTATAGATTTTAAGCGGACTGGATATCGAATCTTGACAAATACTACAGATAAGCTTATCCATCTATATATAAAAATGTGAAAATAACATCATGCAATAAACTAGTAAATGTAATACACTTTTAAATGATACACTCTAGAAATAGATTCGTTTCATTTCATAGACGGTTGTTGACATTAACACTTCCTAGCTAACAATGTGGCACCAAATGAGACTACAAAGTCATAGGGCACCAAATATTGTCAAATCTTATCCCAAGTATAGTATTGAACAGAGCTGTTGTACCTACGAGATTGGGTTCAACAATCAACCGGAGGGAAAGTAAATTAGGAAAGTGGAGCATAGTGTTAAAAGAAACCAAATTCTGAAAATATTACGAAAGGATATACCTTCACCAACTAGAATTGTTGTACCTCCACCAATTGGAGTTGTTGTATCTCCACCGATTGGAGTTATTGTAACTCCACCAATTGGAGTTGTTGTGCCTCCACCAATTGGAATTGCACCTCCACCAATTGGAGTTGTTGTACATCCACCAACTACTTCAATAACCATCCTACGATTGCAGATTTACTAAATACTTGCTTAGGTGGACATGGACCTACCTTACCTATAATAAAACTACGACGCACCCCAGGGTCCACCTCTACGACTACGATTACTTTGCCAAGCACCACAATCAGTCAAGAAGATTCTACCTCCAATAGTGGCTCGAGTAATTTATTTATCCTTATAACCATTCATTCAACATATCCTGGTGTAATTCGAACATTACGTGAATGACAACCACCATTCTGAAATGTAGATGGTGTTTGCGAAAATATTTTTCCAACCAAGCAATGATTCGACACCTTGAAAAGTGTCAGGGAAGATGTCGAAATTATAAAATCAGGCTTTACAAATTGTCACAATCCAACTATATAAAACATAAAACAGAGTGCCTGCCAAAAATCTGACATTTAAACCCTCATTAAGTACGCACAAAGCACTTCTGAAATTATTGTCCACGATTTTGTAACCACTTAAAGTTGCACTTGTTAAGTCATCAAATTTTTCAAATTTTACGATTCCTTTGTCAACAAATTTTTCAAACATTTGTTAAATCAGAATCATTTCACCACATGATCTTTTAATTACCCCTCAGTTTTTACTCCTCAAATTTAAAATCTCTGTATACAATATTTACTTTAATCTTTAATGATTTGGTAAAGAAATAATTTCAAACAATGATATCAAACATAAGGTCGACTGCATGACCAACCATTTAAATACCCACAAACCCATTAAGCAATTTTTTTTCAATAATCCAACATACCTATGAAATCATTGCTCTTATCTCACGTTCTTCCACGTTCAGTTTGAGTTAATATTCATTTTCTCTCTATTTCAATCAACCTTATTAAACTAATTATCGAAGCCGGTATCATTACGTTTTAATCTTATTCTATAATATCGTGAGAGTGGATAAATGATTTTAACACCACTTCCTCACTAATTAATCGGTCACCTAAATAACTAATTATTAACTATAACAACACCAGTTTCTCTTCCCCTTTGCTACATGTCGCGGCCCCACCCCCATGGCATAGGGCTTAGAAGTCCCAAGCCCTCTCCTTAGGTTATACTAATAATGTGGTAATTATACTAACTAATAACGTGATGTAATTAGAACGGAGATGCAAGCATTACTGGGCTAATAATGTTTGCATGCCCGTAGGCAATCCATCACCCTGGTGGATTTATGTAGTGTACGATTATACATGTAGCATCTTGTAAGTCAAAAGTGCTGGTATGTGTATTAGTTTTAGTCAGTCTGTGTCTGAAAGTGTGTGAAATAAAAGTTCCTTAAATTGCACCAGTCTTCAGTATCCACCACTATTCCAATCTCCATAACCCATCATAGCATCCGAGAAAAGAAGAATAAAATCCACTGTTTACTGTAAGTACAATATACGGGTGTAACTCGCCGGTTACACTACATCACCCTGCAGCAAACGCGAAGAACTATTTCGCAAATACATGACATCATCAATTTTGATAATTACTTTATTGTCTTTGCGTCGAAGAAAACATTACGCAGTCCCTTCATGTTTTGTTACCTCTGAAGGGGACTTTCGATGTTTTCTTTCCTCCATAATTACAATTCAATTAAGTTCAAACTCTCGAACAAAGTTGAGAGATAGATATTTTAAGCTACCCAAGTTTCATAAATAGTTATGTTAAAATTACATGTTATGCTTGTACAAGCTTAGTTATTAAGAGTCTAATTCAATCACCCAGCGCAGTGCAACAATCGCCTCTTCATGCGAATTCCCTTCACGAATCCAGGCCCCATATCATGATTCACATTATTACGAACCCCCCAATCCACCACATGCCGCGTCCAAATTCACTGTCCTACTCCGTCCTTCTATGCTCTGCAATATATTCGGAGTTTTCAGTCACCGCCCACTTCTACCCCATCATCGGTAAACGCTAAAATCATCTTCTCATCAGCTTTGTTAAGTGAAATGGCACTGCTTTCGGTCGTTTCAATCGACCTATTCTTGTCATTTTCATAATCCCAGTATTTTCCGTAATTCTTTCTGTCACCCCCTCTGTTGCTGCTTTGGACTGACCACAGTCGTCACGTTCATCCTTTCCTGTGTCAATTGTCCCATTCTTTCAAACAACTGAAACATCCATCTTACCACTCAGGGGTCAACACTGCCAAATTTGAAACGATCCTTCACGCAAAGGCACCAGTCGTGTTCTTTGGGGTTATTGTAGTATTATCACATTTTTCACATCTCAATAACAAAACAACGCCCGAAAAGGTCAACCAACCACCAATCAGCACCACCCTTCTAGGGATCCACATCTTTGCAACCGCGTAATTACCCCAACTTCCCCTGAAAACAGCAGCAAACTGAAATTGTTCCAGTTACTGCATTACATCCCTCCAGCCATCGTGGAATTCAACTTCCTCATCGATTTATTTCAACATGTTAGATAGATGCTATGCTATGCTAACCGGTGATGCATGGCATGCCAATGAATGCGTACACGCTGAGCTGCAACACAAGACTAAGGACTTTATTGGGATGGCGTCCAGCTATAACAATAGCTGACACTACCAACCCCCGAATTTTTAATTTTGGTAACAAAATTAAAAGTGTTTCAAAAGTGTAGGTGGTGTAACTTTGTTTTACGTAATTGTCAATCGTGCTTCAATTTCATCAGTATTATTTTACATAATTGTAATATAAGCGTTTTCAGAAATGGATACATTTCATACAAAGAACTACAGTGCGGTGTATAATGTTATCTTCATACATGAGAGAGAAACGACAGGACTTACTCGATTCCATTCTAAACATAATACAATGATATCACTGTAACTTATGTTTACGTGATTAAAGACGTGTGGTGGTATATACGGCTTTCCCTTCGTTTTTCCATTTTACTGCTGTAGTACTGGCTCTCATGAAGACGTAGCTAAACACACGAATGTAGGACGTTAAACCCTTCCTAATTCTACAAGTGCAATGCGATCAAATGTGCCAACTGTATTACTGCATAACATTATTGCTTTGTTAAAATCAACTTCCACCTTCAATGACAATAATAATGTGCATCAGCTTATTAAGCGAGTGGAAGATGAGATTCTGCATACGAGTGAAAGTGATAACGTGAAAACTATTCGTAAACGGAGACCCACATCTCTCAACTCGAAAGAAGCATGTATCCCATGCAATATGCATTTTAATGGACAGCGCAAATGGCAACAACAACATTTCACCTCATACCATAAACGTATTGTTGTTAGCATTGGCAAGAATTTACATTGTAAAAAGTGTGACAAACACTTTGGAGATACCAGCAACTTTAATCGTCATTTGTGCTTATGCTACTGACAGTTGTGGGAAGATAAAAGTAATTGTAGACCCAAATTTAGGTGTGTTTAGTGTCATGCATGAAGCTCAACTCGTGCTCACCATTAAGGACGGACTGCGTAGTGCTTTGTAACTACGACTTAGTGAAGATGACTACTGCTGTACTTAAAATGGATATCGACTACGAATTTGAATTCATTTGCGACGTAAAAGACTAATAATACTCAACATTTTTAAAAGTAAGCGTATAGAACCCTAGCTTTTCGCTAAATTTGCTTAATAGCTTACTGCCTTGACTATCAACTCATACATATTACCATTCTGCTCCTAATAAAACTTTCTCCATCCAAAACACTGCATCATGTTTGCTACCATGACAGTCATACTGATGTTGCTTGTAATCAGGCAAGTAGTACACCCCTATGTACTTTGTTTTGCACAGATTTAACTTTTTTAAATTGAAAAAGGGGGCAATCTGCGCCCGAAATCCATAATCACATAGTGTTGCGAGGATGGATTTGCTTAAAGCAAGCAAGTCCATCTCTCAAGCAACAAACTTGGCAGAGACGCTTTCGTCTATTCTTGTACTGCTGGGCGTAATGCCAAGCAGCCCGAAAAGAGGATGAGAGCGTCCAGCCACATTCACTCTGGTTGCAGCTTGGGTTAGAATAAGTCAGCCGTAAGAGTAGATTAGAAAATAGTAAGTAAGTAAGTAAAGTAAGTGAAAAGAGGAAAGTGAGACGAGTGAATAGGAATAAAGAAAGAAACTGAGAACTGTTGGTGTTGGTGTTTTGTGCAACTCATTTCATATCTTTGGGGGAAAGTTGAAGTAAGTGTCCCCCGCGACATGGCCCCTTCCGAATAAGGGCTAATAGGAACCCCACTTTCGGAAAAGGAAATTGGTTTGTGTCCCAATACAGAACACACCAGTTGAGGACGATTACCGTCCGTCAACTCGGTCCAACCGACCGCAGCCACAACCCCGGGATTTTTATTCAGTTCCGGTGATCGTTCGCCCGAATCGTACTCGGACCCCTCCGAGGGACGACATCCTTGGCACTTATTTGCCTTA
>JAQIWQ010000999.1:0-12619 GCA_034695825.1 Folsomia inoculata
GAAATCCTGCGAAAATATTAGGTTTGAAAAATTGAGACGGACAAAATTTTATTATGCTTTAAACAAGGTGAGACAGAAGACGACAGAACAGAGATTATCTTTCTGAAGTAGCATTCAACATTTAATTTCAATAGGTATCTTGGATTCAAGCCCAGGAATGCTGTCAACAAAGGAAAATGACGCTAGCAGAAATCCATGATTCGGTAGTGAATGATAATTTGGGTTCACATGTCTCAGAAATATCAGGTTTGGTTGGATAAACTACTGCATTTTGATGTTCATAATTGAATTTCATAATTTCATAATTGAAAAATACAACAAATACATAGACCATGTCCACGAAGACCCAAACTTTGGGGTTTGGATTGGCCTGACCAGTCAGCTCTCCAACTATACATCATATACCTGGGCAGGATCTTCAAAAATTGTGACTCTGTCTTCTTTCACCCGATGGGAATCTTCCATGAAACTTTCTCCAGATTCGACAGCTCCTTGTGTGCAAGGGTACATAAAAAATACTTTGTTGTGGAAGCCGATATCATGTTCTAAGCCATTGCGATTTATTTGCCAAAAGAAATAAAAACGGTATAATTTTCATGTTGTAAATGTAAATGTAAGTCCTACCTACATAAGTACTTGTAAGACATGGAGAAAGTTTTGCGAGCTCATTATCGTCAGTTCACTATTAAGTTTAGTAGTGTGTCTCATTCCTTCATCAAACCGTCTTTCTCCTTCTATGTTGGCACCAAGTAAATGTACTCTCGTTGCATTTCCACACTCGCTTTACTTTAGTTGATTCCTCACTCACCAATCATCCTTTGATACTCACCTCACGTGAAAAGTTAGAATAGCAGAAGAAATAAGCTTTATTTTGTTTTAGTCGGTGAAGGTTGGCGAGGGATTGACGACTTTGGACCACTAACGATAGGATTTGAGAGCAAAGGTAGAGGATAGGAGGATGGAGGAGGAGGATCTCTTTGGATCAGAGTTGTTTGACGTTTTCGACAATAAAACATTGGCACCTGCTAAAACATCAAAAACCTTTAAGGATGATGATGACGATGATGACAATGAAGATCAAGATGGCCTTCAATAGTAAGTCTGCCCCCCTTTAATATTCAGATGACCTGAGTCTGCCTGCCTAGTACAGTACCATTATGAAATACTGATTTTAATTGACTTTTAATTGCAGTGTTAGTGGGAAGAAGAATGAAGAGGGAGGTGGTGACGTTATCACGGGAGAAGGGAAGAAAGTTTCCGCTACTACGTCAAAAGATGAACCGGATGAAATTGAAGTGAAAATTGAGAAGCCGGTAACAGTTGTAAACGAGGATGAGTCGAAAATAGAGGTTCAAGTGACCGTCGCGGAGGTTGAGGTTGCCATTGCGTCTTCTTCCCAATCACAAAGCCGACAATCTGGGGTCAAAAGACCTTTAAAAGATGACAATAATAAAGGTTAGTGTTATTTGTTCTTTCTTTGGCGTAGCCCGAAATTGTCAATATTCAATACGTGGCCAATCATTGGTTATTTAATGTTTCCGGGGGTTGTTTGTCCATTGTTAAAGGTGAATCAGAGCAGAAGGAAGAAATTGAAGATGTGGACTTGGGTGAGATGACCGACGATGAGGATGGGACGGAAAAAGATGGAATTTCTGTGAAACGAAGGAAGACCCTGACCGATATTGAAGCACTTCAAAAGTTTTTGCCCCATGTAGAATTAATGACACTGGAAACGGTAGAAGGAGGTGGATGTTCACATGTGGTGGCGATTCCATCAGATTCTTACTATATCCCTTTGCACCCTATTGAGAAACCCATCAAGACGTTTCCGTTTACTTTGGACGTTTTTCAACAAAAAGCTGTTCAATGTGTGGATAATTATCAATCTGTTCTGGTATCTGCTCATACGTCAGCGGGGAAAACTGTTGTTGCAGAGTAAGTACCTTGTTTTACCTATGCATTAAGTTATAATAATTAAACTATCTTGGGTTTTTATTCTAATTTCGCAGATATGCAATTGCTAAAGCGTTAAAGGATAATCAAAGAGTTATTTACACTACACCAATTAAAGCTTTGAGTAATCAAAAGTACAGAGAATTCTATGAAGAGTTCAAAGACGTTGGACTTATTACTGGAGATGTAACGATTAGTCCATCAGCAAGTTGCTTGATTATGACAACTGAGGTATTCCTTGTTTGTAAAGTAAATTGGTTTCTTCTATGTCGTGCACACTACTCAAGATACTAATATTGTTTTTAGATTCTTCGAAATATGCTATATAGAGGTTCGGAAATCATGCGAGAAGTTGGATGGGTAGTTTTTGATGAAATTCATTATATGAGGGACAAGGAAAGAGGAGTTGTTTGGGAAGAAACGATAATTTTACTTCCACATCAAACCCATTATGTGTTTTTGTCTGCTACAATTCCAAATGCAATTCAATTCGCCGAGTGGATTTGTCATTTACATAAACAACCTTGCAACGTTATCCACACAGAGTATCGTCCAGTTCCATTGCATCACTATATTTACCCTGTTGGAGGAGATGGTATCCATTTAGTTGTAGATGATCAAGTAATTATAACTAGAAAGTGAAGTTGTTACAGGTTTATTCAAGCAGTATTATTGTATTTGAAGGGTACATTTCGTGAAGACGGATTTAGTACTGCAATGGGTATGATTCAAAACACGGAAGGTGGGGGAGGTGGGGGCGGACGGGGAGGACAACGGCGTCAAGGGAAAGGAGAAGATTCACCATGTCATAAAGTTATAAAAATGGCAATGGAACATGATTTGGCTCCAGTCATTTGCTTCAGCTTTAGCAAAAAAGACTGCGAAGTTTATGCCTTGCAGCTGTCAAAACTGGACTTTAATACTGGTTAGTACATACACAGTATTCTATTCTCTCATTCTATTCTCTCATATTGAAATTATTTACAAGAATTTTAAAATATTGTAGGGGGTGATAAAAAGTTGGTTGAGGAAGTTTTTACAAATGCAATTGATGTGTTGAGCAAAGAAGATCAAAAGTTACCTCAGGTTGAAAATCTTCTTCCATTGTTGAAACGTGGTATTGGTATACATCATGGTGGTAAGTGTTGCATTGTATTAGATGAATGTGTAATTTATTTCATGTCGATTTAGAATTTTTTGTAAAATGTTTGCTGTACATTACATTCTAGGTCTCTTGCCCCTCTTAAAAGAAACAATTGAAATTCTTTTCTCGGAAGGGCTCATCAAAGTGTTGTTTGCTACTGAGACTTTCGCCATGGGCTTAAACATGCCTGCAAGAACTGTTTTGTTCACCAATGTCCGAAAGTTTGATGGCAAGAATTATCGATGGGTACACGAAATCAATTCATAAATACTTGTCTATAGTAGTTTCAATTATAAGATAAATTTACTTGTTCAGATTTCGTCTGGTGAGTATATTCAAATGTCTGGAAGAGCTGGCCGTCGAGGCATCGATGATAAAGGAGTAGCAATAGTCATGATTGATGAAAAAATTAGCCCTAGCATTGGACGTTCCCTACTCAAAGGAGCTGCTGATCCAATCAATTCGGCTTTTCACCTCACATATAATATGGTCTTGAACTTGATGAGGGTAGAAGAAATTAATCCAGAATATATGATGGAAAGAAGTTTTTTTCAATTTCAAAATTACTCGAATATTCCAGTTATATGCAAAAGTAATTATTATATAGCATCATTATTAGAGCGGCCGACTTAATTGATTTTGTTTAGAGCTGTCAGATGCTGAAGCAGCGTACAAAAGTATGATAGTACCTCGAGAAGAAGAAGTTTCTTCATACTACGATCTCAGGAAACAGTTGAATATCTTTGCTGCAGATTTTCGATCATTTATAACTAGACCAACATATATTGTTCCGTTCCTACAAGCAGGCCGTTTAGTATATGTAAGTGGAAACATGAACTATTACTATTATTAGTGATAATTTATTACTGGTTTTGTATTTTTGAATTGCTTTGAATTTGGAAGTTGATGAAACTATTGTTATAGGTCAAGAACGGAGAATTAGAATTCGGTTGGGGTGCTGTTGTAAATTTTCAGAAGAAAGAAAATACACGAGAGAATCCAGTGAACGCTGTTCCGACATACGTTGTTGACGTTCTTATACATGTGAAACAACAACCAATTGTAGATGGGGTAAGAATTTTAATCAGTTCACTCGGATCGGAATAGAATAATGCTCATTGTTTAGTTATATTGGGGCATCAAAATTTTATCCAATGAATGTGGCTAGATTATTTATTTACTATTGATTTCTATATTTAGGCATCAGCAGAGGTTCTGCCCCTCCAACCAGGCGAAAAAGGGGAAATGAGAGTAATTCCTGTTGCGTTGGGTGTTATCAACAAAATCAGCCAAGTTCGTCTATACATGTCCAGCGACCTGAGACCTATTGAAAATCGAATTTCTGTTCTCAAAGCAATCGAAGAAATCAAGAAAAGGTTCAAAGATGACATTGTATTGTTGGACCCCATCAAAGATATGAATATCAAGGAGAAAGGCTTTATAGAGTTGCTGGAGAATATTAAAAAATTTGAACAACGGCTTTCACATCATCCGTTAAATAATGATCCTGACATACCATCGCTCTATGAAGCTTACCATGAGAAAGTCAAAGTAAGTGGAACTAGGATTGACAATTTTTAGTTACAAAGATTCCTTATCAAGGACTAATATTAATGACTGCGACTGCATTTTATTTAGCTTCATCAAGAAGTCTCACTTGCAAAAGGAGAATTGAAAAAGGCAAAATGCTTACTTCAGATGGATGAGCTCAAATGCAGAAAACGTGTTCTTCGTCGACTGGGTTATGCGTCTAGAGATGACGTTATTGACATTAAGGGTCGTGTGGCTTGTGAATTGACGAGTGGTGATGAGCTCTTGTTAACAGAAATGATATTCAACGGTGTATTTATTGATTTGGATGTCCCAAAAACGGTTTCATTGTTAAGTTGCCTTGTGTGTGACGAACGAAGCAATGAAGTTCCGAAACTTTCTGAAGGTAATATTGTTTATCCTGTTTTTACTTTGAACATTTTAAAACCTCTTTACATAGTCAAAAAATATCTTCATGTTTTCTTTTCAGAGTTGTCCGGACCTCTGAAAATGATGCAGGTTAGTTGATTCATAAATTAAAATTATTTGGTTTTAATGTTACTGACTTTCCCTTGCAGGATATGGCCAGACAAATTGCAAAAGTTAGCAAAGAATCTAAATTAGAAATCAATGAGGATGATTACGTTGATCAATTTAAACCATTTCTAATGGATGTGGTCTACGAGTGGTGTAAAGGAGCGTCATTTTCTAAATTGTGCGAAATGACGGACATATTTGAGGGTATGTTAGTCAATTAAGGCAAATGTAATGAATGGAATTAATGAATATTACTGTCATTTAAAATTGTCATAGGTGGCATCATCCGTTGTATGAGAAGACTGGAAGAACTTTTGCGTCAAATGTCATTAGCTGCTAAAGTAATTGGGAACAAAGAATTGGAAGACAAATTCAACGATGGAGTAAAACTTATAAAGCGAGACATTGTATTTGCTGCAAGTTTGTACTTGTAATTACTAGTGATGTCCGTTCCACCGTAAACATTAGGCAATTATTCTCAGTTGGTTTATATAAATTTACTACCAATTATTATGTATGTATGCTTTTACATATTATTATTTCTATTCGACATGCTATTCGAGTAGAATAGATTGAGATAAACAACAGTTTTATAATCAAACGTTTATTATTATTAATCAAAACACTGCAAAGGCTAATGCTGCTTAACTATCAAATAATTTACTACGGCTCTTTTGAACCACTATCAGTCACCACTGTGGGTATTTGTGGTGTAGGAGTAACTGATGTAGCATCAGGATTAACTCGCAGCGTCGTTCTTTGAAGTAAGTTTCCACTGAAAAAGCTTGGTCTTGGTTTAGGAATTTCGACAATAATGTTCTTCTTGTCTTCCATTTGTTGCTTCATTCCAGCTCCACCATGTTCTTTGTCGGATTCATACAAAACAACAATACCTTTGTCTTCTGGTCCATGTCCAAATTGTACGTCAGCTTGTTTCCGAATCAACTCTGTTTCCTTCTTAATTCTTTCGTAGCAATTTCCTACACACAAGGACATAACGTTAATAACGCACCCATTCACCCAACCCAACCCATTCACTTTTCAGACATACCACAAAGATGAAAAGCTTCATAATGATGACCACACGTATCGCAGATTCTCAAGTTGGTTTTAGGTTTCATTAGTTTACAATTATGAAGCCAGTCTTGGTGACCAAATCTACGCCTGAGTCGTTTCATTTGAGTAGTTCGCCTCTTGGGAACACCCCATAGAAAACCTGACCACGATTTTGGGTCTCTACCGTCTTCCACATCCTCTTCAGTGGGTGGGTGTGGTTCTAGTTGACTAGGAAAGTCTTGTAAAGGGGCTAATGCGTGAGCCACCTCTGGAAAACCTGAAAATAATGTTATAGTTATAAACCATCAGTTGCAATCCAGTTCATTATACTGCCAATTGTCTCGTTGTTTGTTTGTTTGATATTAGTTGTCGGTAAAATTATAGTTTAGTTAAATACTCTTACCTCTTGGATGAAGTAGAAAACTATCTGACCACCGAAGAAACCCTCGCAATGATGAATTCAAAGTGTAACTAATGAGTCTTGTCAATCCTTCCATTTTCTTTAATTTCTTTCTTGCAATATTAAACTAAAACCCTTTTCATCAACTTGTTCAAGTTAAAAATTTACAGATCCACTTCATTCAACGTGTTGTGTTATTGCCGGTTTGAGTGATGTATTTATTGGGTTTACTAGTAGTTGTTGAAGTTGAAACGAGTCTTGTTGTATAGAGCGGAAGAAAGGTTTAAATGCACGTGTACACATGAGTATGTAACAAAATCTGGAATCAGATCAATTTTTAATAGTTCGAAGTATTTTTATACGTAAGAAACTAAGGCACACTATACGGAGTACTATACGGCACAATATTTGTGATAAAGTTGGTTATTACCTGATTTGTAAGTTTGGAGAAATCCCATTATTCGCAAACTATGATCAATGAAAATGTTTATGTTGTGAAATTTGATCATCAACTTCAAACTTTAAATTACAATTTGTAATTAATTGGTACACTTGTTTTAGTGATCTGTCCGCTGTTCAACTAAAAATAAGAAAAATAGTATCTCTGATTGATGATGGAGTCTAGTTTTGGCGTTGGTGTTGGCGCAAATCAGAGCATATTTGAGGGTGGATCCGAGGAGTTATCAGGGGCAGAGCTTGAAGAGCAGTTGGCTGAGGGCATGTTCACAAAGAAAGAAGGACACCGAGAGCACCTGGCCCTTCATCCATTCTGGCTCACTAAACCTCGACAGGGTGTGATGGAAGAGGTTCGCAAAATGTTGGGAAAATGGAACTCTAGGTATTTTCAGAGTTTTAATTACTTTTTTGGGAATGATTTTAATGGCATCACAATTCTAGACTTGAAGCGTATGTCGTGGGATTTAACGATGCAGTCTGTGACTCCACCACAGGAGCCCTTAATGAAGATCACAAATGGATACATGTGGATATTTTAGTCACATTTTATTTATATCAGCCAAAAGTAGGCCAACTTTTAAGAGGTAGAAATAGGAAGGAATTATGTTTGATGACTTGTTTCAATACAATAATTTTAAGTGATTTTGTTCAATATTGTTTTTTAGGCATTGTAAAGAAGAAGGGAAATCAGGCCGTGATATGTATCCTTTTTAATGTTTTTAGTGCAACAGTTTTCGCTGCGAATGAAGACGAGGTATGGTATATTTTTGAATCGTCAAATGCAGAAGAATTATTAAATATTTTGGTCATGTCCTTCGTAGTTGGATAGTTGGTCTCTCGGTGATGAGATTCATTTTAAAATAGAATCATTTCAAAATAGAAGAAAAGGACCTGTCATCAGAGCAAAGAGCTTAAATTCGGAGGAATCGATTTCAGAGGACAAAATCATAAAAAAGAAGAAGAAAAAGAAGAAGAAAACAGTATGGGATGAAGTATGGGAATAGTTTTTGTTACATTATGAAGGATTATTCAGACATTTCAGTGAGTATTTTTATTTGTTTTGTTACTATAAACATAAATCAGATCTCTTCACCGACGATTCTGTCAACAGCACCGTATATGGTATTTAGTAACTGATCTAATCGAATATATTTTACTATAACACAATACATTTATTAGAAAATAAATTATTCTCGTGCTGGGTTGACCCAATCAGATCCAAATCCAAATGCTGAATCCGAGTCGGTATCTGATTTCGATTCTTTTATTATAATATCAGAATCAATTGCACGTTTTTGCCTTCGTTTTGAAGGTTTATGTCGTAGCAATCCTGCGGGTGGGGGCATCATTTGCTTATCTTTGTTGTTTTCCTAAAAAATCATTAAAATTGTTTTATTACTCTTCTACGCTTATGAATTAACTTATAATACCTCTATCTCAGGTAAATTGTCCGCTGATCCCCAAGTTTTCTGTATTTTGTCCATACTACTAGAGGATGTAGTTTTCCCCAAAAAGTAGCCAAACGCGTCTCGAGTACTTTTAACTTTCACATTTAAAGAACCAATTCTAAGAAAACTGGAATCTCTTTCGCGTTGCTCGGTATGCCTGCGTTTTTCTTTGAGTTCTGTAACATTATTTTTGGAATAATTAAAATAACTAACATAACCGACGTAGATTTTTTTAAACTTTCCCATTTGGATGAAGTAAACGTTTTAAAATTTACAAGAAAGCAATAGTTATCTGCTTACCGAATTCTAAAAATAGGTCCACAACCAAATGAAAAGGCGGAGTTCATGCAAGTTCGCAAGGTCTTTTGTAGTTGTGCGTGCCAAGCGATCGTGCAAAAGAGAAAAGCTGCAAGTGATTTTGAGGTGCTATGCGGTCTGTAAAGGATGAACTGTGCAATAGATATGTACTGAATTGCATTACCATCAATTACAGACCATTGAAATTGTATCCTTTTTTACAATTTACAGTATTGTATCTAAACTATAACTGCTTTAGGTTTATTACTATCTGTTATTGTTGCTACCAAAGCCAGTTTATAGTTCAATTACAGAAGCATTCATTATATCTAATTTCCAGAATGTGATTGAATAAAAACTTGGCGATATTCTCACTAGTTTGTGAAAGCAGTTACGTATAAGGTTTGTCTGCAACAGTTTGCTTGCTCTTTGGTGTGGAATTATCAACAAAGTTCCTGATACCTCGACGAATGCTGCTTCGAATGCTACCATTTCCGTTTGTATCAAATTTTCTCGACTGCAGGGAGGTAGAGCTTGTTGCATGTCTAATTCCCGGTTTCGGAGCATCAAAAATATCAAATCGATTTGTAGTCTTTGTAGATTTCGGTTCTTGAAATGTTTCTTTTCGCTTTTCATTATCCACAGGATTTGTTTTTTTGCGAAAAGAGGCGAAAGACAAAAGTTGACCCGGTCCGGTCATGTTCCGTGAACGATCATGCTGCTTTTTCTTCCCGAAGGAATTAGGCGACGGAGTGATATTAAAAGAAGGCATTAATCGCTCTGGATTTTTTGCATTATTAAAAGTAGGTAGCGTAAGTATTGGCTCGGAAAGTAATCGTGCAGTGTTATAAGAAGAAAAATTAACAGCTGACGAGTTGCGTCGGCGAACAATACCAGTTTCAAAAGACTCACTTTTGAATGTGTCCATTGATAAAGAAGCATCTTGTCGAACGAGATATTGCATCGGTTTCTTTCCACTATGGTCCCGGGTGTTCGCATCGGCGTCTACGGTGTATAATAAATGTCATGAAATGAAATGTTTACGTGACCATTAACTATTTCGATTTTAGAGTTAAACCCGTACTGTAAGTTTTTATTAGGACGTCATACACATCTTGTCGCCCAAATTGCGCCGCCATGTGCAATGGGGTGTAGCCCTGAAATTTAATTGATTTGTAAATTAAAGCTTTAATTTACGAAACAATTGAACATTTCAATTCAATTGCTTTGTAATTTATAGCTCACTGATTTCAACCAGAAATAGACCAAAGTAACTTACCCCATTCTACATGAATTCCATAATTTCAATCATTAGAGCAACAGATAGAGTAATGAAAGTATTCAGCCGTTTTTGAAAAAACAGTATTATTTGTATTATAACAATATAATTAATAATGCTTTATGAAATAGGTTACCGATTTTATGTTCACTTCAGCCTTAAATGTGCCAGCGAGAAGTTTCACGCATTCCAGATTCCCATGCTTCGCACTCCAGTGTAACGCACTCTGTAAAAATCAAGTCATGCTTCACAACAGCACAGTGCACAGTACAGTTAACGTTCACTTACATACTGAACATCCAGAAGTGTGACATGTAGTGAAAGTGAGCGAAATTGGAGATGTACATGTGAAATTAGTAATAATAATCTAGTTAGTATATAAGCGTCACTATTAAAATACACTTGTTTCATGACACATTACGACACTTACACCCTGTGAATAGTAGATGAATCCAGCCAGAATCAAAATGAAAGTAAAGAACATTATTAGCATAAAATGGACACGTATGACAAACGAGCTTATATGTTCATACGTTCATATCTCTTCTCCGAACAAGTGCTGGATTTTCTTGAGCCATTTTGTTTAATACTGGATAATCACATTTCATTGCTTTCATCATCCATTCCTTAGACTTGGGATCCAACTGTACGTGAGAATATCCATACTGATTGAGTCAGAGAAGGCCACCCACGAGTAAGGAAAGGACACAACACACAAACGAATAAAGCACAAACCAAAAATTATTAGTAACATGCCACAATACTGGGATTAGATACAATGCACTGCATGCATTTATTAATAAAACCCCAACCAAATTAATTAACGAAATGTACTTACGGATGACAATGATGCTGTGTCAAAATCCCCAGATTCGTGCTGCATTAAAAACATGAAACAACTGTTTTACGATGCATACAAGAATGAGATTAGCTATGGTCTTTTTACCAACCTTTGAAGCAATTTCTCTACGATTTCTTGATGATGACATTTTGGCATTTAACCCACCAGCTAACTCACATTCTGACGCTATGCGATTAAACTTTTGCATCCTCTCTTTTACGCTTATTTTCTTCTCCACTTCCGAGTTTCCATGTTGTGAATTACTTGACTGCTTCTCGTCATGCTCGAAATGATTCGAGTTGTCACTAATTTGCAAGTTATTTATGTTCTCCTTCTCCTGTTCAGCATCCATCATTCCATTATCTTTCTGTATTCGCATCTGGTCTTGCATTGTTGGTCCAGAGCGTTCATTCATTCTCTGCAAATGTTGTGGTTGAGTAGAATCTGAGGAAGGGCTGGAATTTGAGCTGCTATCTCCTCCATTCATTCGTTCTGTTTCCATCTTTGAAGTTAATCTGTTGCTTCGGCGTCCTTGATGACTGCTAATACTGGAACTGGTGGAATAGCTGTTGGCAGCACTTGGAGAACGTTCCACAGATCTTCGAGACCTCGGTGGCACTGGTGGTGCTCCAGGTCCGCCAGTTAGTGTGTCAAAATACTTGTTATAATCACTGGGTGGGGTTGTGACAGAATTGTTCACAGCTGTCGGTAGTCCAGTTACTACAAAATTTAAATACATTTTCTGAAACATTGTACACAAATATTACAATGCAGACCAGTATTCGACTTGACTACAGAAATGAAATTGAGAAGGAACTTGTACTATACATTATGACTAGAGTGAAATGACAAGACAAGAGGAAAATTGGACTAGTCTTTAGTAACGTGCATTGTGGTCATGATTTTGGCATAACAAATGAGTCAAGCATTTGCAAATTGGAATTTTAATCATTAATCTTATGCTAAAAGGCAAATTATTAAGGTGAGCTGAACGAGACATGCATCTGCATGAATTCACCAAACCCTTCCCTTATTATTCTTCTCAATAGCCTTTTAGCCTCGATTCATTCAATCTTCAAAATCACTTAACGTTTGAGTGTTGTAAATTAGCTTAATGGACAGCAATACAATGGAAAGCACTACTTGAATGTCTTTAACGCAACAAGAGTCTAAAAGTGTGCATTTGATTGCCACCACTGGTTGAACTCGGATGATTTTTGCAAGACTTTCATCGTGAAAGATTTTGGTAAAGTAGAATAATATCCTATAATAAGTTGATAAACCCAGTTAGTCAAGAAAACAACCTTAAACCACACCACGACTTTACCATTATCTCTAATACGCGAATCCAACTCGTTAATTTCTATTCAATCTGCTCTTCTGCATGAACGAATTTTCGCAAAATCAAATTACCGCAAAATCAAGCAGAAGTTGACTCACGACCACGACTCTGGTTATCGAAAGATCATAAGGCCAAAGCTAAAAGAATCTTCGTCAATGTTGCTTTTTACCAACTGCAGGTTTTACATGCTATCACTATCACTCTTATAAATAGATGTCCAACCCCAAAGTAATAAATGTGAAAAATTATGAAATGCCTATTGTCAAATTAATAGAGGTTGCAATTTGATAAATATTCAGGAAAACCTGTTTGTTATAGACCTGAAGATAAACCACA